>VWZE01001166.1:56225-109541 GCA_013396675.1 Eubucco bourcierii
AATTAGGAGGATTAGCCAGGGGGGTTAGAAGAAAAGTGGTTAGTGAAGATTAATCTGCAAAGAGGAGCCAGAAGCTAGACCACCCGAGACGCTGTGCCCCCAGAGAGAGACAGACTGAGACTGCCTTATCTAATGTTTTGAGTTCTTTCTCCCAAACATCTCAGCAAGCCTCTGAGTGAACTAGACATCACCATTGTTTTCATTTCACAGCCTATAGTGTAATTTTCTCTATTAAAATATCCCAGTTAGCCTCAAACCAGCACAAGGACAGATAAAACCTTCATGGAAAAACACTTACTCTTACTTTAGATACCAATCTTAGGACATTTTTTGATAAAATGCCTCTCACTGTGCACTTTATTAATAAAGGAAGCTTAGATACATAGCTTAGACTGGACACCAAATTTATACAGGGCTAAAATTACGGAGAACTCCAGAAACTCAAAGTGTATATAAAAACTCCAAAATGTGAAATTGGTCACCGATGTGACCAATGTAAGGTTATGTTGAGGGAGACAGATAAAAAGCATTGGAGCTACAGCAAACATAAACAGTGAACAGTTTTGGTGGCTTTGTTTTGGCTTTACTTTTGTTTTTTAAAACAGGGTGCATGTCATCCCCAAAGAAGTATGAGTAAAGCAAAGTCATAATAGATATTAAATATCTCAGTTCACTGCTCTCACTTTAAAAAAAGTTAAAAAGTCAAGGAATAAAATCGGCTTTTTTTTCCACTTAATTTTCTCCTTGTTCATTAAAACTGGATTGGTGTTCTTTAAGAAACTTACTGTCTGCAATCTAGTCAGCATGTAAAAACAGGTATCATACTTATGTAATAAATATGCATATACTGTTCTTGAAGAAACCAAGGCAGTCAGTACGAAGACAAAGTACATGTTAAGAGACATCACATTCCTTGTAGTTTACAGGCATTGCTAAAGGATATTGAAAAGGAAAAACATCAGTGTTTGTCAGACAGTTAAGTCATCTGAGAGACTTCAGTGAACCATGTAATTAGAAATTCAGTGCTGTAATAAAGACATACTAAATAAATCAATGTTTGGGTTTTTTTTAAATGGAGGTTGCAGAAATTAATATAATAGATAACATTTACAGGTAGAAATACTTGAGTGTAATAACACTTTTTAATGTAGGCATAGCATCATAGAATAATAAGGTTGGAAGGCACCTCAAAGATCATCTAGTTCCAACCCTAGTTCCCTGCTTATGGCAGGGACACCTCCCACTGGTACAGCTCACTCAAGGCCTTGTCCAACCTGGCCTTGAACACCTCCAGGGAGGGAGCAGCAACCTCTGCCAGTGCCTCACCACCCTCACTGCAAACAACTTCCTCCTAACATCCAGTTTCAATCTCCCCTCAAACCCATTGCCCCTTGTCCTGTTATTACAAGGTCTTGTCAATAGCCCCTCCCCAGCCTTCCCGTAGGCCCCCTTCAGATACTGGAAGGCTACTCTAAGGTCTCCTCGAAGTCTTCTCTTCTCCAGGCTGCAGAGCTCCAACTCTCTCAGCCTGTCCTCATAGGAGAGCTGCTTCAACTCTGTGCACATATAGACTTGTGTTAATGTTAATGCCATTATCACAGCACAATACCATGGAACCATTACAAAGTTGACCTCTTAAAAAAAAAAACCTAGAAGATATGAGAACTCTATTTTAATCTGATGGTTTTAAAATTTTGAGAAAATTAGGATCAAAAGCATGTTGAAGAACTGATATGCAACAGCAAGACAACTATGAACTTTATGCAGAACATTTTCTTTCAAAATTTTCTCTTCCTCTTCTCTCAGTCCATTTATTTTTACCTGGTCTCAAGAAAAGAAGGAGGAGATCAGGGCACCACATACAAAATGCTATACTGAAATTAAAAAAAGTGGAGGTGAGGGTGGGTTTCAAAAGGTCTATTTGTCCTTGGCTTCTCTCTTCTCAACCAGTGACAGAAGAGCAGATGGGACTTTCTCCAACAGAAATACACTCCTCTCCATTTATTATTATCAGTATATATACAAAACAGCCCATAGGAAATAAGATATTTGCTAGCAGTGATTTGAGGACACTTAGAAGACAAAATACACTGAAATGTATGGTACATTATCCATATTTAAAGTGGTTGTTTCAACCTACTTGCCTGCTGTTCACCATAAAAGCTCACTTGTCAACACACCACAGAAGTATCATTAAAGAGGGGCTACTAGGTTTTCTAATTGGTACTTCTTCCAGAAAAAAAGGTAGATCATTAGACTGCAATGAAGATAAGTACTAAGCAACTCTAATGCTCATAATTTAAGAGCATCAGACAATCATCTAGTTCTTAGCTAGGGAGCAGGTGGATGTATATTCACATCCTGCTGGCTGCAGGGAAGTCAGAATTTGTCTGTGTTCCTTTTGCTTGTTACTGCTCTGTGTTTTTTTAATACTGTAGCCTTATTCTGGTTTTTTGGATGCCCTGATACTACAGGAATAGTATGTGATCCTAAAATACTTAAGGTTCTGTTTTCCCATTATTTCATTATGATTAAATATAGCTGAATTACTATCATGTAGTATTAAAACTGTACTGGGCATAGAGGACTTCAGTGCCAGACTTCATCCTGCTGTGCTGTGATATATGAAGGAGCTGTAAATCTCTACGTATCTTTGGTTGGTTTCCAGCTGAAAATTGATCTCCCATCAGTTTTCTTTAAAGCTTGGGTGTAACTCCAGAATCCAGGCTAACATTTCCTTTCTTAATAAAAGAGAATCTAAATACATCTAGAGGTGTGCAAGAACCACAACTGAACTTACAGCAAGGCCACATTTGTCTACTCAGTACACAACCGCTAAACAAAAATGCTACTTGGTAAAAGGCTTTTTTATTCCTCAGTATTGAAAAAGAGTATATAAACCCATTTTTAATAAGCATGGATATATAAAATGGATTTTGAGTCTATGCAGTTTTGTTTTGGTGGCTCCCTGAACATGCAAGCAGTAAAAGTTATAGGGATGTTTTATATTCCCAGTTCCTTATGGAAATGGATGGGGAAAGCTGTTTTCAATATTTTGCTAGTGTACATTTTAACAGGGAAAAATAACTGCTGATTATTATGAAACAATGAGCCACATTTTAAGTAATCCAGCCAATCAGTAGAAAGGATTTGAGGCCTTCTGGTTTATATTTGTGTGCAAACAGCTGTATTTCATTTTTTAGCAACTTTGTTTTCCAGAGCTTTCTAACTTTTTTTGTCAGATAAAATCCCTGTTGTCATGGTGGCCAACACGCTAGCAAAATTAGGGTGGAGGAAGGGGAAGAGTTATAGGGGAACTGGAAGGCCTCTGGTTGAAGTCTGAAAGAAACCCCAAACAATGGAATAACCAAATAAATAATTAAAAACAAACAAACAAACAAAAATTTGTAGAATAAGAACAGTTCACCTGCAGGTAAAAATATAACTCCAGAATATTGGTTATTGTAGAAATCTCAACTCACAGCACTGAATAACTCTCTGCTAAAAGATAGAGTAATTTTTTTTTTTACACTATCATACAAACTTGACACCATAGAATTCCTAACTTCCTAATTTTGATAACAATTTATAACTTCCTTGAGAAACTGTTTGGATTTGTTTTAATAAAGCAGTGGAAGAAGAAAGATCACTCAAAGAAGTCCAGCTGCTGTGCATGCAGCTCTTAAAAATCAGAAATAATTTCATGACTTTGCAACTGCTTATTACCTCTTTTGAGATCTGCTTCAAAATTTACTAAGGTTGTTGCACCATAAAAAAAACTAAATAGAATTTTAGTGCGGTCTAAAAGTCTAGATTTGGCTGGCACTGCAGATAAAAATGATCTTGGTGTTTTCAGTTCAGATCTCCTGGGACAGACATTAATATCACAGAACTGCTGCATAAAAAGTGTAATATCACAGTATCACCAAGGTTGGAAGAGACCTCAAAGATCATCAGGTCCAACCCATCACCACACACCTCAAGACTAGACCATGGCACCAAGTGCCACATCCAAACCCGCCTTGAACACCTCCAGGGACGGTGACTCCACCACCTCCCTGGGCAGCCCATTCCAGTAGCCAATGACTCTCTCAGTGAAGAACTTTCTCCTCACCTTGAGCCTAAACTTCTCCTGGCGTAGCTTCAGATAGCCTAAGTGCTCCATATGCCATGCACACCACGCATGTTGCTTGCACATTGGCTTGCTTGAAACTATATTTTAGTATTATTGGAAGCTTTAATCATTAAAAATACAAGAAATAATTGCAAGGTTCATATGTCACTCTAAAAGAAGACATCAGGTTAGGCAGTGGCCAGAAGTGTAAGCAGAGAGGGGCTTCATAGCAGAGAAGTTTGTGCATAAATGCATTGGTGCTTTCCAGTTCTTTTTCAAAGAGCAGTAATATCAGAGAACATTCAAAAACTCCAGCATTTATACTCAATGGGTCAAATTCAGAGGCTTGCTCAGAACTCTGACTTTTATACATAGCTTTCTCACGTCAAACACAGAAAGCAGTTAAAGTAACCTTTTAAATCTCTCCTCTCTGCTATGGCCCAACTTGTCCCTCAAATTCCATAGGATGTTTTGCTACAAACTAATCAGAAATGGTAAAATGTACTTGTTCAAAGTTGTTTATGTACTATGTAAAATTATTTTTTTTCTTTATTACTAAAATTTGGTCCATCTGTTGAGAAAACAAAATATTCCAAATATACACAAAGACTAGAACTGCTTCATTCCATTCGCTATATCCTGTGGTGGATGCATTTTCATCAGTATGTTTGTCTTGTGGACAAAATGAATATCAGATGGTGGTTTTGAAAAAGGGCAGAGCTAACGTGAGGTGATTAGCTTCAAAAACAGATTTTTATTCTTGATAAATTATTACCAAATACAATCAACTGTTGATTGAGAATATAAAACAGATTGGTCATACCATAACCCACAGGTTAAATGAAAAACGAAATTAAGTTTATTTAGCATAGTCTTGCATTAAGTTCCCAAGCAGTGCAAATCTAAAGCAAATAATTAGATTTCCAATTTAAAGTGATATATTTGTCAAATCAGACATTTCTTGAGATCACTTATTTCTTCATTGGCTATTCTAGATAGAGTACATACAACACATGAACACAGAGTTTTAGACATGTATATAGATATATAATTTCAACTTAATGTATTTTGTACAGGGCTTATCAATTGGAATTCCCATTGCCACTTTATCCTATTAAAATTGATAATCAGTTACAGTTGATGATTACTCATGAAGATATCTGAGAAAATTTCTGGCCTACTGAAACAAATTCTTGAGGAGTGCTACTGAGAAACAGAAAGTGAATCTTAAAACAGTAGGAGTCCTAGAAGAGAAGACCTTTGAGTTACTAAAAGCAACGGACAGCAATACTTGGGTTGTAGATCTTATTGAGACAGTGGCATGATGAGTTATACATGTTTCAGGGAGAAAGTATATTCCTTGAAAATGTTTGGGTTTGGTTTTTGGTGTTTTTTTTTTTTTTTTTTAATCTTGAAGCAAATTATGGCTGCACTGTGTTGATGCAGTGAAGATAGAAAAAAAGAATGTGACTTCAAGGTTTCCCAAAATTCACTCGCGCCTGAGTGAAAATAGTTCTAACACATTTTCATTGTTTTCAGTAACATGTAGTCACCTAGGCAAAGTTTCTTTCATAAAAGTTCTCATTAAAATGATAAAATTACAGCTATAGATAGTTAGTTAGTTAGTTAGTTAGTTAGTTAGATAGATAGATAGATAGATAGATAGATAGATAGATAGATAGATAGATAGATAGATAGATAGAAATAAGCATCTCAGGTTTAGTAGTGGCGAGCAAACAAAATGGAATGAAAAATTCCCATTCTTGGAGACAGCTCTATTGCAAGGGTTTAAAACAAAACTAACCTGACTACAAGACTTTACCTTCTTTGTAAGGCCCATGCTCTGTTAGCTGGAAGTCTTCAACCAAGCATAAAGCTTACCCAGTTGTTCTATTAATGATTCTAAAGACAGTCTAGGTAAAGCTATTGTTTTGCTTCTGTTTCAGTTAGCGTAGAATATTTTTGCATATAAGAAAACTTTCATTCTCATGTACCTCTGTGCTGGTTTGAGCTAATTGGAATATTTTAATAGAGAAAAATACGTTACAGGCTGAGAAAACGAAACAATGGTGATGTCTACTTCACTCATAGGCTTGCTGAGATGTTTAAGTACTCAAAACATAGACAAGTGAGTCTCTGGGGCATCTTGGTCTAGCAGCTTCTGGTTTTTTCTCTTTGTCTGCTGAGTAACCTCACTAAGCACTTTCCTTCTAACCCCCTGGCCAATCTTCCAAGCTCACCTTGTGCATAAGGCAAAACCTTGGGGTAAGGTATAGGGGTGGGGAGAAGGTGGAAGGGTGGTTGGGAGCCCCTCCTGGGGTCTCTGATTTCTGGGAGGGGAGTTGTGTTTCTGTATTACCTTTACCTTATATATTTCTGTAACTATTCCTGTCTATTGTGTATATCTCTGCTTGTATATTGTGCTGAGCTGTAAACAGAGCTTCATCTCTTAACTTCCAGCCATCTGAGTTCTAGTCTGGGTCATTTTACAAAGTGTGGGGCAGGCAGTGTACTCCCAAACCATCACAAAAGTTCTAACATCACATTAGAAATAATGTGTAGTGCAACTTCTACCTCACTCTGTCATCTGATTAGTAAAACCCTCTTTTCTTTCGTGTTTGCTTTGTTGTATTGCTTGTTTGCTTTGATGTTGAGCATCTTGAACATCGTTGCTAACAATTTTTCCACAAACCACACTTTGTAAAATGACCCAAACCATCACAATCTCCAACTGTCAGTGGTAGGTTTAGTATTCCAACATTCAACCTGAAGACACTTTCATCATATTGAAGTGGGGGAAAATAATTTTGCATCACTGTAAAGAACTTCCTCCTAACATCTAGAGGGGAGATTTAGACTAGATGTTAGGAGGAAGTTCTTTACAGTGAGGGTGGTGAGGCACTGGAACAGGTTGCCCAGGGAGGTCGTGGATGCTCCCTCCCTGGAGGTGTTCAAGGCCAGATTGGAGGAGGCCTTGAGTGAGCTGTACTAGTGGGAGGTGTCCCTGCCTATGGCAGGGGGTTGGAACTAGATGATCCTTGAGGTCCCTTACGATTCTATGATTCTATTCTTGAGTAGACAGAAGTTGAAAGCACCTGAGAACATGAAGTTCTACTGACATGTACATAACAAAGGACTATGGGTTTGTTTCACTGGCTCCCTGCCACCTCCCAGTGGTTTGTAACTCTATAGTAGGTAACAAAATTTTCTGAAATATATATTTTCTTAATGAAACTCATTCACTTTTTTAAAAAGAGTTGTTTGCTTTTTAAATTTTATTACTTAATTTATGACATTGAAACTCTCAATAATATTGTTAACTTGTCTCATGTCATTCAATGGTTTTGCTTTTTCATTGCAGACTTTTTCCAGATGGCAATTAATGGGGATTCCTAAGGACTTTCAGCTAGTGGAATCTAAATATTTCTCATACTGCCTTTTGAGTAACATTTGTTCATCCCAAGTGCTATTACTTAGGATTTTATATAATTGACTCTTAAGCCTGAGACTTCTCTGAACATCATCATTTGCCTCATAAAGCATGAGGCTCTGAAGTAAAGGGATTAGCAATCATCATTAGAACATCATTCATACAAAGTTTAATTCTTCTCCCTCCCTATCAGCCATCTGTATTTATTCTCCTGTTTTGACATTCCCCTACCATCCCCTTCAATTTTTTGCCTGCAAGAGGCTCCATGGCTATAAGATATTGAGTGCAATTCTGTCAAATGGAGAGGGGATTGATTGATTTGGAGTCTCTTGGTGAAGTGTATCTTCATATACTCATCTCTAAACAACGTGCAGGATATATTCTAGTTGATTATTATTGGGTTTTACAGTTTTATATTATGCAACAGCACCAGTAAAATTAGACAGTAAAATTTCTGTCAGACAGGAAACGTGGAATGAACATCAGTAGAAAACTCTGTGGAAGCAGGACTTAATGAACAGGAAAGTACACAGAATTTGATATGTAGATATCAAACAACAGCAGCTAGAAGATCCCACATCGGACATATGCAAAAAGGTGACTGAATTGCAGCTAAAGTACTAAGAACATATTGCTATAGAAAGTAATGCAGAAGCCTGTTCCTCAAAAATGGCCAAAGATGCACCAGGAAAGTTGTTTCCTTTAGCAGAATTTACATCAAATCAAGATCCTGTGGTGTGGTCCATCATTTACTATCTCATGTGTGACACACAAACTTTCACCAATTCCCTTATTGTTCCTTCAAAGACTGCAGCACACCATCAAATGATTTTCACAATTCTTATCATATTCACAGAAGGAATCTTAAAGTGCTGTTACTCTCTCTGTCTGCAGCCTCAGGAGAAATGTGCAGGTATTCATAAAAGCCAAAATGCCAAATTCTTCCCTGACAATGGCTGTCATTTCACACCAGTCAAGTAGAAGTTCGCTATTTCTCAGCATTTACAGCTCAGAACTCCGTTCTGAGAACTCCGAGAACTCCTTCACTAAAATGGATCTGCTCCGATTCATAATTTAGTTCCTTTTTGCAGAAAATGGAAAGTAAAATACTGCAGGGACTTAATTGGTATTTTTCCTACATATTTGCTAACTGCTCAACAATGTCCTCAAGATTTTCCATCTTTATGTGGGTACCATTAAGCAGTTTACAAACGGATTTACTGGTATCCTCTCCACCCACATTGAGCTGCCTCCTAAGTTTTAAGTATGGAGCTATCTTAGCCTGTCATTTTCACAAAATGCAAGCATCATTGCTATACATACAAACTCAACCATGTTCAACCTAGCACAGACATCACTTGAACATATTACATAGCTCCTGAGGATCGTAAAGGAGCTCTGGCATAGAAGTGTCACTAAGGAAAAAAGACAAATTACATCTCCACTAACTAAACATTTTGCTATTAGCAGGCTCAGCTGTGACAACAGGAACATTTGTCTTCTTTTCTACTCTTGGTCTGAGTGCCAAAAGAATGCTTGTCACCACTGTAGATGCTCCCACAAAGAAAGTCACTCTCCAACTTTTCCACTTTGAAATTTTTCATTTGTTTTATTTCTTTTTTTTTACACTCCAGACACCATCTGTTTGATCATCTTAAGATGAGCAATGGTGAAGTCTGCACCTGCGTGACTGATAAAGTGAGATTGTGCAGTACATTGACTAAACATGTATAGGCTATCTCACCTGACTCCCACAAAGGGCAGCTGTGCTAACCATCCTCTCTCACGCTGGCAGCTTCCTCCCTCCATCCCCTGTCCTGTTTAGCTCCCATCCAGTGAGTTCAGATAATGAGACCCAACAAGGCTCATCAGCTTTTTGCTTACATCCTTTTGTGCTGGTTTCAGGCTAATTGGAATATTTTTAATAAAAACATATATTATAGGCTGTGAAAGGAAAACAATGGTGATGTCTACTTCACTCATAGGCTTGCTGAGATGTTTAAGAACAAGAACACAAACATAGATAAGACACTCTCACGGAGAGTCTCGAGCTCTGTAGCTTTTTTGCCTTCTCCTCTCCGCCGAGTAACCTAACTAACCACTCTGCTTCTAATCCCTCTGGCCAATCCTCCAAACTCATCCTGTGCATGAGCCAAACCCTGGGGTAAGGTAGAGGGGTGGGAAGAAGGTGGAAGGGTGGTTGGGAGCCCNCAGGGTAAGTGTGGTACACCGTACCCAACAGCTTTGAGAAAACAAAACAGAACCACCCACAAGCTGATGTGATGGAAGCAAACACCTCCTTCCTGAAATCCTGGCTCCCAGATGTTATATCATAAATCTCTTCACTGAGCTCATCTATCTATATACATTTAGTCCCACTCTGGACTTTCTAATTTTGCTCCAAAATGTTTCTCCCCTGGCTGGGACAACAGAGAGGTGCTTTATGTATCAAATTAAAACCTTAGCTACACTCAGTGCCACTACGGATGGGGTGAATTGGATGTTGCACGGTCTGAACATTCATATTTCCTACAGGACTAAACTCAGCGATTGAAATCATGACACAGAACCTAAACCAATATCTGTGTGTGAGGTGTATGAGCAGAGGCTAAAATTTTAGTAAGAGAAAGATAACATGTAATTAATGTTTGCAGAGTGTTTTCAGGACAATGCAAAAAAAATTACAGCATTATTTTTCTACAACAACTGCACAGAGAAGCAGCTGCTACAAAAAGCACAACATTTTCAGTCTCCACTTTCCAGAGGTGTTGACTTTTCCAAAATAGACCAGAGTACAGAACTGAACTGCTGAGTGTGCAGTGTTCCTGCATGTAAGGAACGTGAGTAATGGGGCATAGCACTATCTTTTGTAAGCTCATAGCTCTGCTATGAGGACAGACTGAGAGAGTTGGGGCTCTGCAGCCTGGAGAAGAGAAGGCTTCCAGGAGACCTTAGAGTAGCCTTCCAGTATCTGAAGGGGGCCTACAGGAAGGCAAGGGAGGGATTATTTACAAGGTCTTGTAATGACAGGACAAGGGGCAATGGGTTTAAACTGGAACATGGAAGATTTAAACTGGATGTTAGAAGGAAGTTCATTACAGTGAGGGTGGTGAGGCACTGGCACAGGTTGCCCAGGGAGGTTGTGGCTGCTCCCTCCCTGGAGGTGTTCAAGGCCAGGCTGGAGGAGGCCTTGAGTAACCTGTGCTAGTGGGAGGTGTCCCTGTCTATGGCAGGGGGTTGGAACTAGATGATCCTTGAGGTCCCTTCCAACCTTACCATTCTATGTTTCTATGATTGTAAAATCATAATTAGAAAGGGCAGGAAATGCTATTAGTGAAGCTGTAAAAAATAAAATAAAATAAAAAAAAAATTTACATTAAAGCAAGTTTAAAACTACTTCCAAAGATGTGAGATACACGTAACAGTTCCTTTTCCCATGCCTGTATTTTAGACTACCTGGAAGGAAAACAGACTGCAGTAATAGGACTGATGCTGTAAATAAACCTATCACAAACTTCTTGACTTTGTCAGCTGCTTAATTTTCAAGCACAAATTCAGTCATTTTTCAAAATTTACTAAAAGGTTTATATACAGCCCTGGAAGTTTTTATGGCCAAGCTGGATGGGGCTCTGAGCAACCTGATTTCGTGTGAGGTGTCCCTGTCTATGGCAGGGGAGTTGGAACTAGATGATCCTTGAGATCCAGCTCTCTGGTTCTATGGTTCTCTGATTCTATATAGTGTAACAGACAGAAAAGCCAGAGAATCAGCAATAATAGATAATAAAAAAACAAGAAACCAACAACAGCAACTAAAAAACCCCAAAGGGAAAAAACAAAACCAAAACAAACCTTCTCTTCCACCCCTCCCAAAAAAAAAACCAAACCAAACCAAACCAAACAAAAAAAAAGCCAACCCAAAACACCCCCAAAAACCCCAACTCAACAAAAAACAAACACAACTGAAAAAAACAAAAACCCACTTGTGAAAAATGGGGGAAAATACCAAAATATTACGTCTGGATTCTCCTTTCAGTAACAGACAGATCCATTAAGAGAGTCTCTGACAATCATCCTATTATCAATACATCACATTGGTGCTCTGGTATGGATACAGCCATGATTTAAGTCCAACTATGCTAATTGCTAGCTAGGGGCTGCCATTTAGTCTCAAATTTCACAGCAACAAAACCTGAGAAGAATATGACACTTCAGGGTGAGATAGCAGAGATGTGCTGACCTTGTAAAATGCCAGCAACAAAAACAGCTCCACTGTGAGAAACGATTTGCTTGCCAAATATTCACAACGATGTGGTCCAACACTTTAGCTGACAAAACAATGAAGTGCAAGACAGTGACCTTACACAAGGCATTTTCCCCTTCTTTGCCACAGGAGAAATAATGTCCAGGGTTGACTTGTACCTGCACCCTTTAGGATTTGAAATCACTTGTCATAAAAACTGGGATCGATGCAAAACACAACAGTAGCTCCCTCATATGCCAAGTGGCTGTGACACTCAGTTCAACCATACAATTTTATGGAAGAAAGTAAACAAGACTGGAAATTCAGGGTTAAAATCCACAGCAAAATTTTTTCTTATAGAGTAATGAAAGTTGACCAGGAGAGTAAATCAAATGGATCTCCTAGCAAACTGAAAACAGCTGTTTGGCTGTTTGTCTCTGATTTAAGTTTGGTAATTACTGCCCTACTGTGGCTCAAGGTTATTCTGTATTAGTGAAACAAGATATCATATGAAAATCATCCAACTTCTTAATTTACTGTAGCATCAAAAATTCCACTGTATAAAATGAAGACAGAAACGTCACCTTCTAAAAACTCACCTACAAACCCTTGAAATACCATTTATTTTTCTGACACACAATTACACAAAATGTAATTACAAGCCATCTAATGCCAAACAAATTAGATGTCATCTCTAGTCACTCCAACTATCTTTTAATAAATACACCAAAAAACAACTTTATAAACTTGGAGTTAGTGATACCACATCTTGGCTTAATAGCTAATCCCCTTGGACTATGTTGGCAGGCAGAAAAATTGCTCAGAGTCTTACAGGAAACTTACACAGGACATTTTACTTGCAGGTCTTCTCATACCAATAGCAGCAAAAGATGAAAAGCTCCTAGCAAAAGATGAAAAGCTCCTAAACTTTATACTCTAAGCTTGAAAAACTTCTTCATGAAAGCATAGTGGATATTTGATTATTTTAAACTGGTCACTCAATTAATACTTAATCCCCCTATTAATTCCACAGCATACTGTGGTGTCATTAGTTGCTTTTATTTAGATTATTAGGTGCTTTTATTGCCTAAGAAACACGAATCAATAATTTAATTACTTCAGTATGCCATATGTATTTGTGAGCAGTGTACTAGGATTTCTGTTCAGGAAATTCAACAAAATTTGGCTTCCCCACACACAAAAAAAACCCAACAAAACTTGTACCAAGCTTGCACAATTTTTGAACTTGTAAATTGCTGCACTGAATCTTTAATTCTAAAAACACAAGTGTAGCAGATATTATATTAAACAATAATAAAATCCTAGTAAATTATTACACAAAGTGCCTAAAATCCTAGTAAATTATTACACAAAGTGCCTATTCTTTCTGTATCTTTCAAGATCAACTGCAAGCCTGCAATCAAATGATGCAAACGATTTAAGGTCAGCTCCATACAAACACTAAATTCAGTTCAGTGAGCTATCAGAGGAACACTTGCACTCAGAGTGATTTAACACAGATTAATTGCAAACAGGTAATTGAAGAGTACCCTTACTTTATCCAGCACACTGTACTCATATGTTGTTTCCCATTTTCTCAGCTAAGATACAAATCAAACCTTTGCCAAAACAAAATGTGTGCAGATACGCATTCTGAAAATGTGATAATTACTGAGGATATGCCACAGAAACAGCATTTGGAAAACACCACAGCGCTAACAGTTTTCTTGATGTCAACAAAGATTAGATCATCTCAAGCAGGAATAGCAGTAAACTGCCTGCCCACTCTTAAAATACAATAAGCACTACTCAAGTCTTTCTGAATATGTAATACAAAACAGGCAGCATCAATCTGAAATCCTTTCTGTACATTCTTTGCCAACGAGCAATTTCCATATTGACATTGTTTAAATACTCATACAATGGAAGCCAGTAAAGGTATTTTCCCTATGAAGAGCATCAAGATGCACAAAGACCCCTTGAGCAGCACTGCAGAAGAAACCAAATGGAAGCAAAGTGAAATTCCAGCTGTATTGAATGAAGGGCCTCATAAGAGAGGCAGCTAAATTGAAAGGAAAAAAATATTAGAACACAATAATTCTAATTTATCTACAGATCTCAGGATGCTTTGCACTTATGACAGCATCAGAGAGAGCTCCACCATTTAACCACCAGCTGGAGCATAGTGAGCTCCAGCCTTGCTCTTTACAGAAGGATGAGAAGCTGACGACCTAAAAGCAAGTTCTACTTGCTTATATGGCTAGAGATTTCCCCTGCATACTTCCAGGCACCCCTACAAAGCATTTTTCTAGATGCTTCTCAGTCTGAATGAAGTCCAAACCCCTGAACAGTTTGTTTTTATTAGCAGTTTGTCTTTATTAGAAAACACAAGGCAGGCAAAGAAATCTTTGGGCACTTACAAGCTCCAGAATGTAATGTAAACTGACATAAAGTGTCACATCACCTACTGCTTAACATATCTTCTTATGTACAAACACTCTGGAGCCATGAATGACATCATAGCTGGCTACTCTCACAGAGTTGCAATGAATGGCTCAGTGTCTAAATGAGGACCTGTGACAAGTGGAGCTCCTCAGGGATCAGTATGTGGGACCATCTTTGTTGGTGACATGGGCAGTGGGATTCAGTGCATACTCATCAAGTTTGCTGACCACACCAAGCTGTGTGGTGTTGTTGACACACTGGAGGGCAGGGATGCCATCCAGAAGGACCTTGACAGGCTGGAGAGGTGGGCCCAGGCCAACCTCATGAAGCTCAACAAGGCAAAGTGCAAGGTCCTGCACCTGGGCTGACGCAATGTCAAGAACAAATACCAGCTGCATGATGAGTGGATTGAGAGAAGGACTTGGAGGTGCTGTTTGATGAGGTGCTTAACACAAGCTGGCAATGTGTGCTAGCATCCCAAAAAGAGAACCATATTCTGGGCTGCATCAAAAGAAGGGTAGCCAGCAGGTTAAGGGAGGTGATTCTACCCCTCTGCTCTGATCTTGTGAGACCCCACCTGGAATAATGCATCCAGCTCTGGAGCCCCCAACAAAAGAAAGACGTGGATCTGTTTGAGAGGGTCCAGAGAAGGCCACAAAGATGAGCAGGGGGTTGGCTAGTGGGAGGTATCCCTGTCCATGGTAGGGCAGGTGGAACTAGATGGTCTTTAAGGTCCAACTCAGGTCATTCTGTGATTCTATGGTAGCAAAAGATAGTTATCAGCTACGTACTAATGCTTCTAATGCTTTTTTCTTGCATTTCAACTCATAGAAGGGTGTAGCAAACACTTCCTTTAAAGAAGAGGATACACATGGAAGACAGTAAAAATAGGACTCATTGTCATTAAGTAAACTGAGTCAGGCTTACTTCTCAACAGAAGTGACAGAAGTCTTTCACTGACACTTAAATTCAGTAAATTTGACTTTAAATTAACATACTGACTGTTGAGTTCCATGAAAACTATATAACAACCAGCAGGGGACATAAGTTTCTAAAATAAGACTTGGGGCAACTTTATGACACATTTCCAAATAGCTCTATTCAGGGAGCTGCCTAACCCTGAGGGCAACTGTCTAAGCTTAATGTTCCATAAGCTTCTGCTGTTGCTTCTGTGCCCATGAAGAACTGCATTACATAGCTAAATTAATTCCTGCTTAAGACTGTTCAGTTTTCAAAACTCAAGTAGAGAAACACGGGCCACATGAGACGACCAGTCTAATACACACACCCACAATATACTTGACATGCACACAGAAACCAGGACCTTGTGAAAATATGTCTATGGGAACTTATAAAACACCACTAACAAAGAGGTATTGGTAGTGCTTGGCCTCAGTTAGAGATCTCTTTCAAATCTTAGGATTCAAATCTTTCCTCATTCCAGAAGTGGTTCTGAGAGAAGCAGGTATAGGCTACTTTTAGTCCAAGGTTGCCTTTCAGCAGTAGGGCTGGAGAGTGTCATTGTAGAAAGAGTAAAATGCACACCATCAGACATAAACTATAAAAGAGACAGCATGCTTTTATGGCTTAAAATTTCAAACTCACCTAAAAGAACAGACCACCCAGAGCACCATGTTCTGCTGTGGAGACCATCAGGTTGTTTCACTTCCTGAGAAGCAATCTAGCCACCTTCAGAGGTGATCTCCACACAGGAATATAGGAAAACTCTTCAGTGTGACCATTCTACATATTGAACACAAAGTTCCACCCTTTAATTCTGTCTTGCACAGGAATGCATACAATTATAGAATGGTCTGGGTTGGAAGGAACCTCCAAAGGTCATCTAGTCCTACCCCTTCTGCAGTCAGCAGGGGCATACTCAACTAAGCCAGGTTGCCCAGAGCCCTGTCAAGCCTCACTTTGAATACCTACAGGGATGAGGCCCCAACCACCTCCCTGGGCAACCTGTTCTAGTGTTCCACCATCCTCATAGTAAAGAACCTGTTCCTGACATCCACTCTAAATCTGCTCTTTTCTAGTCTGAAGGCATTGCACATGATCTTTTGTAAACAGTCTCTGCCCATCCTTCTTGCAGGCCTCCTTCAGGTACTGGAAGGCTGCTATTAAGTCTCCCCAGAGCCTTCTCTTCTCCAGGTTGAACAACCCCAGCTCCCTCAGCCTGTCCTTGTAGCAGAGGTGCTCCAACCCAAATCATTTTCATGGCCCTCTTGAATATTCATTGAGACAGTCCTACAAGGCAACTATAAAGACTGTTGCAATATGAAAGTAATGATCTCTTCCAAAACACTGACCCCTTCTCGACAATGGCTGTCACAGGGCAGAGGATGCAGTGCAGATTGTTCATTTACAGACAATGGCTGGATCCTTCCCTGTTTAAGACCCCATCTGGAGTACTGTGTGCAGTTCTGGACTCCCTAGAACAGGAAGGACATTGAAGTGTTGGAGAGGGTCCAGAGGAGGCCACAAAGATGACCAGAGGGCTGCAGGAGCTCTGCTATAAGGACAGGCTGAGAGAGCTAGGGCTCTGCAGCCTGGAGAAGAGAAGGCTTTGAGGAGACCTTAGAGTAGCCTTCCAGTATCTGAAGGGGGCCTACGGGAAGGCTGGGGAGTGATTATTGACAAGGTCTTGTAATGACAGGACAAAGGGCAATGGGTTTAAACTGGCAGAGGGGAGATTGAACTGGATGTTAGGAGGAAGTTCTTTCCAGTGAGAGCGGTGAGGCACTGGCACAGGTTGCCCAGGAAGGTTGTGGCTGCTCCCTCCCTGGAGGTGTGTAAGGCCAGGTTGGACAAAACCTTGAGTGAGCTGTACTAGTGGGAGGTGTCCCTGCCTATGGCAGGGGGTTGGAACTAGATGATCTTTGAGGTCCCTTCCAACCTTACCAATCTATGATTCTGTGATTAAGTCTGGCATATATAGCATATGTAACTACAACAGGCTTTGTGCCATTTCATATATTTTGACTGGGTTTTGTGAAAAACAAACAAAAAATTCTAAACACCAACCCCCCCAAACAAACAATATATTAAAAAAAAAACCCCACCAAAACCAGTAAAAAAAGAAATCCACATGATTTGGTTTGCATGCCCATCAAGTGGATATTGGTTTCTTCCAAAAACATCTGACACAAGTTTCAACTCCCATTGTATTAACAGCAAGCAGAGTGTTATTTCTTTAAGACACATACTACGTATTTTTCCTGAAGGAAACTATTTCCTACTTCATGAAGGAGTCATGAATTAGGATTCCCTAGAATCCTTTCTGTCTCTTCTATTTTTAAAATATTCAAATGCTGAACAGCAAAAAAAAAATCAAAGAGATGAAGGAACAGTTATTTTAATCTGTGGCAACATGCAGCCCACATTTCATTTTGTGGTGTTCTCTTTTGCATGGTGTTTTTAATTTCAAGATCTATGATGTTTTCCTCATAATTAAATTATGCCTTCACAAAGTGACACACAAACCTAAAGACGAGCTCATCCACCACTAAAATGTCCCTGCAGTCAGAATGCAATTAGTCTTACAATCAGTACTTTGCCATTTCAAGTCACTTAAACACCGACTACAAGATCCAGAAATACACAATCTTTGTTGGTTAGTATTTTGTATGCACTACAATCCAATTTCTTTCTTATATCTACACAAGAGACAGCCATAATAAAAGCAGAAGATCATTTATTACAACAAAGAGAAACAAATATTTGACTTGTCTGCCATTTTGTCATCCACAACACAGAGCTTCCTCCCCTTCATGACACATCTGGAATAGTGTCCAGTGTTGGAATGTTTCCAAAGTTTCTTTTTGTAATAGGATCCAGAACAGAGGTGAGTCCTTTAAAAAACTCTTCACCAGTTAAGAGTTAGAAAGACCTGTTCTGAATTTCTTCAAAAGGGAGTATAAAATCTTGGGCTGCTTCACTAAAAATTTTCCACTGCTGTCAGTACCTCAGTATGTGGCTATTGGCTGTGACAGCATGCAAGTGTCCTTGTGCATACTGCAAGTCACTGCCCAGCTGTACAGCAGCTGGCTCCAACTAAACTCAGGAAAGGTCAAGGGTGATATGAATCCTCAAGGTACTGCTGGCAGCTTGTGTTTATCTTTTGATGGCCAAAGAGTGAAAATGCCAAAACAAAATGAACATTTTCCTTCACCTTGGATTTCTTAGATGATTTAACATCTTTGTCTCCTATGAGAAGTAGTTCAAAACACGATGCTCATATCTGCAGACTGGTCACTCCATGCCACTGTGTGTTAAGTAGAGACTGCAGAAGTCATTAACTAGGCAGATTTCAGTAGCTTATCTTGACAAGGACATGGAATTACCTACAAAGATGTTTGCTGACATAGCAGTCTCAATAGCTTCTCAAATAACATTCTGCTGATAGGCACACGAGTTCTAATTTGCAAAGTCAAAGGGCTGGGGTTTAGCCAATTTTTAATCTTCGACACTCTAATGGAATTACTCTGTTCTGAAGTTGTATAGCAACATAATACTGGAGCAGAAATAACCAAAGAAAGCAACTCTTACACTGATTCAGATGTGGAACGAGCTAGTCAAGCAGATTAGACTGCACCACAATTCAATGTTCTACAAAATGGAAGAATTTAGGAAAATTTCTGTATTGATTACAGTTTTATGCTTCATATGTTCCAAGCAGAGAAAAGTAAAACCTAACTCACCGCAAAGTAAAGTGTATACTTTACAAAGCTAAGGGTGCAGATAAATAGAAGTCAAGTACACTGAAAAATTAAGGCAGATATGCCCACAAAGCTGTCAAGGTAGGTACTTTTCACAATACTTTGTTTTGGTTGTCTGCTACCATAAGAGGCTTAATAAACTTTGGCTCAGAGGAACTCAACACTCAGGTATTGCCTGATTACCCCCATGCCCAAATATGAAGCATCTTCTTGAGCCTTCCACTTCATCGCCCTTTGCCTACACCCTCCAGCTAACCAGTTTCAGTTTTATTTCGTATCTGAAGAGCTCATTGAAGTATTTAGGTGAAGGTTAGAATCATAGAATCATAGAATGGTAAGGTTGGAAGGGACCTCAAGGATCATCTAGTTCCAACCCCCTGCCATAGGCAGGGACACCTCCCACTAGTACAGCTCACTCAAGACCTCATCCAATCTGGCCTTGAACACATCCAGGGAGGGAGCAGCCACAACCTCCCTGGGCAACCTGTTCCAGTGCCTCACCACCCTTACTGTAAAGAACTTCCTCCTAACATCTAGTCTAAATCTCCCCTCTGCCAGTTTAAGCCCATTGCCCCTTGTCCTGTCATTGCAGGACCTTGTAAATAATCCTTCCCCAGCCTTCCTGTAGGCCCCCTTCAGATACTGGAAGGCTACTATCAGGTCCCCTCGAAGCCTTCTCTTCTCCAGGCTGAAGAGCCCCAACTCCCTCAGCCTGTCCTCATAGGAGAGCTGCTCCAGCCCTCTGATCATCTTTGTGGCCCTCCTCTGGACCCGCTCCAACACTTCCATGTCCAGGTTAGCACAACTGTTTTCTGTTCTGGTAACAAGAAAACAAAACCAACCAAAACCAACCAATACCACAACCCTCATGCCCCCACTCCTTCACTCCTCCATCCCATACATTACATTTCCCATTACATATGATGGTCCTAACCACTCACCAGCAAACACATTCTTCTAGTGACCCCAGTTCTGCAGTCTGATTCACCAGGGGACAGGAAGAGTTCTCCTCCTGTCTATCCCAGACCCTTCTGGCTAGAGGATAAGTTGTAGCTTGTTTGGTTATGAACCTTCTTCCACTGATCTTCCAGAAGACAAGAGGCATACAGCTAGTCCTCATGACTTCAGCTGGACCATTCACATCAGCAGGCAAAAAACATTCTTCTGTTTGGCTTTAAAAATGTTATATATAAATGGATTGTTACAAGAAGAAACTAAACAGGTTGCTATCAACACTTCCTCAGACATACGGATACAACTGGTCTTGATTTGTGCTTTACATCCTGGTTTTGTGTTCTGTATTTACTTGTGAGGCTAGACACATATACTTATTGCTGAATCTATGGCAATTATAATTGTATTGGAAAGCTTAAGACTAGCTTATAGTTAAAACTGTTCACATTTCAGAAATGCCCCCACAGGCATTTAAAATCCATGGATTCAAATCCAAGAAAATCAAAATGTTCTTAATGTAAGGTAAGACTATTTAGTACAGGTGATGCAAAGTACCTTACAGTTCTGTGATGTCCTTGCACCTCAAAAAGAGCAATTTCAGAACAATTTGTATTATACTGGTAGGTGATTATATAAAATACATATAGATTCAAAAAATCAAAAAGATGTGCACGTAGATGTGTTCAGAAAGAGTTCAGAAACATCCAGGTTGCATCTTTTGGGTTGAGTTTTACTGAAACACACATGTACAATAAAGGACTTAAAAATAATAAAAACAAATAATAAAATCACCATGGTTCACAATATATTTTTTCCCTGGCTATTGAATTTTTATTTCAAAAGAGGCCTCCATATCACTGTAGGCTGTGTGACACAGAACAATGATTGTTCAAATATTCTCACTGAGTCAGGCGGGGCCAGAACGAGAAACAGTTACTCCCGTGTCCCGGTAGGCCTAAATAGGCCAAAATAGGCTGATACATGTCCTGGCATGCCCAGAGATGTTTTTCTGCTCTCTCTTCTTCTGTTTTGGAAGTGGCAACCGTGGGAAAGAGGACAAAGAACCTGGAATCACTGAGTCTGAGGACTCTGGCCCTTTGCAACCTGTGGTAAACAATGTACGCAGGCCCAGCTTATGCCAGCCTTGTGCAAGGTCTATGTTCTGCCCTAAAAAAGGGTAAAGCAAGCCTATGTCTACACCTAATATGGTCAAGCTTGGCTAACTGCCATCCTGATTGGCTATTCTGTGTCCAAACGCCCAGTAGTCTCAGGCTGTATGGATAAAAGGAGACGAGCAGGGAGCACAACATGTGCTTTGCCATTGTATCTGTGCTCTCTGCTGTTGTAATCGTGCTGCCTTGTATCCTGAACTGCCTGGAAACTGCCTTCCAAGAGTCTACCAGGAACAGGCTCTAAATGCCTCCACTCCATCAGCCTGCACAGCCAGCATGACACTATGCTGACACTGCATATCTCAAGACATCCTGCCTGCACCTGAAAGCCTCCTGCCAAGACAGGAAGTCCTGGAGATACACAGATCATCCAGAGAGATCAGGACCAGGTCAGAGATGTCTGCCTCCTTTCCCCAGTAGCCCAGGAAGAACCAGAAGTTCATCAGCGGATGACAAGAATCCCCTGAAAGCATTTGGGTACTGTCTGAAGCTGTACCCAGCCCTGCCAGTCGGGAGATCATTTTGTGAGTAAATACTTCAAGTCTCTCGTAATTCACCATTGCCTTCTGCCATAAGCAGAACGGAGCTCCTTGAGTCCATCTAGTGGGCAAGCAGAGTATTGACTGCAAGCAGTACACTAACCGCAGCAACCTTCTCTGCCAGTTCAATCGAGTTCAATTAACGTTATATATCATTACTGGTTATTGCTAGAGCCTATTATTGCCTGTATATAAAGTTTCCATGACTGATGGAAAGAACTGACTGTTATTAAAATGAGTGATCAGAATGTCAAGAGTTCTGAATATTGAATATTAATAAACAATATTTAAAAAAAAAATATCATCTTGCATTAATTACCCCTCTACTATATTCTGGACAAGAACTACTCGCATAAATAGTCCTGGGAAACCCAGCTGGACTATGCTAGTCAACAGTTTTGTCAGTCTGGATCTGTATAAAGAAGTACCAATGCACTGAGCTTGTAACAGCAGCTCTGTTCTTACCATGCCTCTGCTTGATGTGTTGTCTTAAATCAACACAGTAACACCTTCAATAGGTAAAGACAGCTGTGAATCCTAACTCATACAAAACAAAGTGAAGTGTTTTTTTTTGTGCTCAGGATAAAGGAGTTCACATCACTGTTACTTTCTCTAGTAAATTTTTTCCTTTCACTATTCTATTTTAGTACTTTAAGTCACTGCCTGCAAAAGAAATTAGAAAATGTTTTCCACACGACATTGAATATCTGAATGCAATCCAACCTCCTCTTGGTAGATACAAATGGTCACAGATTGCTGTCTTCTAAATGTTGTAAAACATCTTGCTACTTCTATTTCAGCGTGTAGATTTAGAGGTCCAGTTGCAAGTGTTTACCATAGAAAACTTGGTCAAGCTGGTGTTTGACCTTTGACAGGAAGCTGCCCTCACTCTGGCTAGTCCCAACAAACTAGGCCCAAGACAATAAGCTGCTTTATAGCTATTAGCTAGGCCAGTGTGTTTCTCCAGGAAGACCTCAAGCTGAAAAGCCAACACGCTTGACAACCACAGCCAAGGTACCAAGGGCCCAAGCACTAGACATTAGAAAACAAATGGTAAAGCACACAGGGCTACATCTGGAATCCTAATGGGCCACCAATGGTTCCCAGCTAAAGGAAGAATTACCAATGTTATTTTACCATCCCTTGTGCTAACTTAGCTGTTTATGTACAGCAATAAATGATTTTTTAAAAACATATTTGGGTCATTATGTCATATACCACCAGCAAGTACGATTGTTTTATTGTGCTTGGAGTCAAAATACACTGCTGTACCCAGATGTGAGGGAAGTTCAAAACCCCTAGTCCTTCTGTATTCATTCCTGTTGGACAAACGGATTAAGTTTTAAAAAGGGAAACTGAGAATTTTTATGGCCTGTACTCCCATCTCACTAGTAAAATTCACACCGATCCTTTCCTACAGAAGTTTGCCTTGCCAATGACAACATTCAATACTAACTCAGTAAGCAACACAAAATTTCAACCAACAGGAAATGCCACACATTTTATTGTCAAAGCATCCCCATCCTCTTCTTCTAAAGCCACAATACGCTAAGAAATAAACAGGATGTGCTTTTTTTTTAACATGAACACATATTGAAATTCAAGGAGAAGTAATAATCATACTGTGGAATGAAATTAAAATACATATATACATATATTCACACACACACACACACACACACATATATATATAGTATATATATTTATATAATATATATATAAAAATATATATATATGAACAGACTGAATAAAGGAGAATATTGCAGCTACAGCCCTGAATTTAATTCAACACATAATGACTACAGAAGAGATTAAGAAAGCCATTTGCTGAGGAGACAATACTAAAAGTAGCTTCTTTGCAATCAATTTTGACTGCCTTGTTTTTCTTTTAACACTACACTACAGGTAACTCTCCTTTGCCAAGGAAAAACAGACATGTGAATTTGATACCCTGTACTTGTTGATGTGTCTTTTAAAGCTGACAGCAGAATGCAGAATGTAAAGTTTCCTTGCTTCTCTTGCCACATGGTAAGCTAAGGGCACAACTAAGTAAACAGCTAAATGTTTCCCCTGATTTCCAGGAACAGTAGAAATATGTTAAATCTGAAATAAAAGAAATACATCCCAGCAACTGATCTCTAGACATCGCGAAGTTTATTCAGAAGTGTTTGTTCCATTTCCAAAAGGCATGCTAAACAGGGAAAGAGAATTTAGTTCTGCAACTGCTATAAAGCATCACATCTCCATATAATGTAGTGCATTATATTTATAATGTTTAACTGTGAGATGTTACTATATATGTCTATATAAACACATACATGCATACATATGTTTTTATACAGATGTATGCTAACATCCATACTTAGCAACTTCATTCAGAAAGTTGTTTGCTTGCTGTCTTTCCAGATGTTTGGTTTGGGGTGGTTTTTTTGGGGTTGGTTTTTTTGTGGGTTGTTTTGGTTTTTTTTTTTTTAACTAAATGAAAGGAACAGATTTAAGATGAGAGAACAATTTCAGATAAACACAAAGCACACTGATAAATACTTAACACAATGTTTTTGTACTCACAGAAGCAATAGCTTACATATGTCAATTACTCCACGTTATCATTAGCGAAACTTCATTCTTGACAGATTTAGAGGACATTTGAATCCCCTTATATCAACAGAAATTTATGGGAAAAGTAAATGATGTATTCATGTTGTGCTTCATCTGCATATTAGTTCATATCAGTATTTTCCTCTCCCTTTTCTTTGCTGTGTCCATATTACCCTCTCCCCACTCCACTTTCTTTTTAAGGGAGAAGTTAAATGATTGATTAGTCTCAAGCATTTGCCACATTCACCTGTGCAAGACCCTATCCATATTAAACACAATTAATTGCATTAATACAAGTTTTAAATAACACAGAAAGCTTTGTGCAAGTACATCACAAAAAGGAATTTCATTAGAGGTAGATACTTAAAAAAAAACAGATCTGCAAAATTCTTTCAGATGAGTCCTGTTCTTACCACAATAGTATTTATATTTTCATGTCCAGAAACTAATTCTAAAAACATAATTTAAAGATCCTTTCCTAAAACACTGCTGGTATTTATTGGCAGCCTCCATTACATTTCAGAAGTATTCAGCAGCAATAATGAGTAATTTCTACAGTTTCCCACTGTCCTCTCACAAATCAACTAGAAAACATCAGTTTCTAATTCTATTGGTCTGGCATTTTTCACAATAATGACATTTCATTGTGGAAAAAAATGTGTTTTCCCTCTAGTAAGTACTTGGCAAGCATACACTGAGTACTTCTATCATTAAAATGTCTCAATTTTTATATTTCTCTATGTCCCAGTATCTCCAGGAACCTCAAAAAGACTGTACTCAGCTGGCAAGGGGCTTGTTTAACAGCTTGATACAGCACAAGAAGATGTTTCACACATTTTGGGGGGAGTTACAAAAAATAGTGATCTCTTCAAAGTGGCTGTTTGGAGAGGTGAACGCTGTTGGGGAAATAATTATTGAGAAGTACATTCCTTATCAGACAACTAGTATATTTTAAACCAGTAAATACTTTTTTTTTTAAAGGCAAAGAGATGTTTTCAAATGGTTATGAAATACTTCCACATGTGATCATATTTTCACAATAGTGGTGACTATCAAATGTTATACTGCACATTCATTTTTATTGTTAAGTAAGATTCTGGAGCCAAGAACACTGTAGACTCTAAAGCACAGCCTGTTGTAGCATATTTCCTGGCCAGTTCTTCTCACCACAGATGTTGGGCTGCTGTCCCAAACCATTCCACATATTTATTGCTTCTCTCATATTTTCATATTAGAAGTCCTGTATTTAGTTGCTCTCCTCCATAGTAGTATTAACCAAGCAGATCATAAAAGTGTGCTGCAAATATCTAACTGCTTTGTGAAGCCACTTGTTTCATGTCCCTCTTAAGATCAGCCAACTGCTATTAACACTGACTTAAAGGGCTTGAGACTTAGGTTGAGAAAGTTGTGCAAAAGCCAACTAACATCTTATTTCAGAGGGTACTTTTAAAGAAAACACCTAATGTCAAGTTTAACTATAGGTTTAATAATAAATATAGGTTATAAATAACTATTAAACTATAGGTTTAATAATAACTATAGATTTGATAATGTGAAACCCTCAGAGATTAAATACAAACACTGCCAATACAGCGTCCTGCTAGAATCATAGTCTTCCAAAATCTGAATAGGCTTTATTAGCCTTTAGGCAGTATTAATAATGGACCCTGATCTCATTTCAACACAAAGCAATGATGGGCCAGAGTTTCCAGCAAAGGTATCCACATCATAACTGAAGACTTTTTTCAGGTTCTCAGCAGCCCAGCACTTTTCTTAGTAGTATCAGTGGGCACACTGCCTAATTTTGCACATGTGAAATTAAATCAACTGCCTCCCAATAGGATTATCTAAATAAAACAGTCCAGGTTTAATATTATCTCAGACAGCCCCACACACTGTATCTTACTGAAGCCAAAAGTGTCCAAAATATAAGCATGTGTACATGTGACTATTATGCCTTTTTTTTTAACCTAGACTAGTGCAATTTTGGAGGTAGAGAGTACCACACTGCCTAGGAGAAAGGCAGCCAAATTTTCTTTGGTAAAATGAGATTTTTCTTTTTTTCTTCTTTTTTTTTTTTTTTTTTTTTTTTAAATTAACAGATGTCTGAAGCTCCAAGGTTTGGAATGTTGACTAAATCCCAGTGGATATAGATTAGTGGCAGAAAGCAGGTGAGGTGGTCAAAGGTGGATGTAAATACAATTTATCACATGACTCTGCAATTTGTCACTTTGGTATCACGACTGCACATATGGCATATATATAAGCTTTGGCAACTGAGAATGAACATCTTTCCTCTAGCCAGTGTAGTTAGAGAGGAGTTGTATAGCAACCCAGAGGCATGCTACCAATAAATGAATAGAGAAAAAGCCTAACAGAGCAAAGACTTTTTAGTTTATTTAAAAAAAAAACCCAAACCAAACTCAGTAAATAAACAAAATCTGTAGTGTGCACTACAAAAGGATATGGGCAAAGATTCTTTAAAAAAAAATTAATTAATTTTAAAAAAGAGAGAGAGAGAAGGAAAAATAAACTCAGAATTCATAACAACAACCCCCAAACCAAAACAAACACATCCAACTCAACCCTCTAAATAAAAAGTTCTTTTGTAAATAGCAAACTAAGCTTTTTTTTTTTTTTTTTTTTTTTTTTTTTTTTTTTTTTTTTTTTTTTTTTTTTTTTTTTTTTTTTTTTTTTTTTTTTTTTTTTTTTTTNTTGCAAATATAAGCTCTCAGACTAAGCACAAGTTCCTTAGTTTGTTAGTTCAGGTATGACCCTAGAGTCCTCCTAGATACTCAACTCTCACATCAGAGTACCTTCAGGTGAAGATTTCTACCACTGCTGATTATTTCCATGGACAATTTGAGATTATCTCAGTTATATTCTTCTTTGCCAATACTACTGCAAAGCAGTAAAAGTGATGTACATGCAGTAGTATAAAATATTGTATTGCTCCTCAGCAAAATATCATGAATTTATTATTGTGCCCTCTGGTATTTTTTTTTTCAGCCTCACAGGACAACTTTAATGGAATGGATTTTAACTTTAATATGCTAAACGTATCCAGCCAACAGGCTGAAAATCAGAGTGAGATCAGGACAAAAAGATGAGAAGCCAAATAAGATCAGGGGACTGGATGTTTGGTCATTAAATTAGTTACCTGAGAACACTGAGTTCATTTGTGCACAAGCATCATCCTCACTGCAGTACCAAATGTGAAACAAAATCCAGCAGAACACACATGACATTATTATCTTCTGTTCCAGGTACAGTGCTTTGATTCTCTTTCCCATGCAGAACTTAACAAAACATATGAAGAATTCATACTTATATATAAACATTGTAGAATCAATTCCATGAGCATTAGAAATACAGGCCTCCATGTAAACAGTTGTCTTCCTTGGAGTAAAATAATCTGAATAAACGAATAAATTCATCAGAATTGTCTAAGAAATGCTGAATTCTGCCTCTCCCTCAAAGATCCTGTTCTAAGGTAATGTAATGTAATGTACAGCCCTTACATCATTTTATCCATCCATCCAAATAAAATGCTCTGTAAAGTTGTGATGAAATGTGGTAGCATCATCATGTTAATGTAGATAGAACCTGAAGTTTTCCTTCAATGAAAAAAAGACTGTCAGCACTGAGCAGTGGACGTGTACATGCCAGGAGTTCTGGGAGGAGGTGACACCGAAGAAACTCCTTCCCCCTCTCTTTCACCCACTTCAGTACTGGAGTTGATACAAACAGCTGGGAATTACCAGCAAGATGTTCTCACACAAGGGTGTTTTGGGTTTGCAATTAGTAGCCCTTATTGTGTGATGTGGCTCACATTTGATGACTGACTTCATCTGCTTGTAGAGGTTGATTTTTTGCCACTAAGAATTTTAAGAGAGGACAGTCAGAACTGTAGTCTTTTACCTCATTAGAAACAAGTTTTCTTAAGTAGTATTACAAACTGATTATGGTAATTGCAGCTTTATTTTAATGCAGTTTAATAAAAATGGAAATAAGAGCACAAAATTCTTGCTATTATATCTAACACATCCCCCTCCCATGTCCATCACTTTTCTTGTCCTGTCATTTGTTAAAACTTCTATGCCTTAAAACTTTCCAGTTTCCATCTTCCTAAAATAATACTCTTTTAGCAGCCTGAACAGCATACATCAGAGGAGCAAATTCTCACTGTAACAAACAAAAACTCTTGCTACAACACCTAAAAAACTCCAGGCAATAAACTTATGGCAAGACAGGACTCATCAACGTAATATTCAAGCTTGAAAAAGTATAGCCTGAGTAAGAAAGAAGACATTACATGAAAATAAATATATAAAGTATAAAGCAGTGATGTTCTAAGCTGGGACAGGTATTAATCTTTCCACTGTTGAGTCAAAGAGCCTGGATAGTTACTGTATATTCTTAATGAATTTTCCCTAGAGGTGAGGCCCAAATTTTTGGTAATGAAAACCCTATCAGTGTCTAGATATAGGTCACACTTCTGGTAGAGTCCTTTGCATTACAAAGGTTGTAGCAAGACTTCAAGACATACCTGAAAAGACATCTTGAAGAGTTGAAAGTTATATGATAAATGGAAGAGTAAGGCCAGAAAGTTTAGAATGACAGGCTTTCAAAGAAAGTGGTGAGAAGCAGGTCTTGCTGGAGAAGCTGAACCCACAGTAGATTATGTGGTACTGTTCCAGTAGGAAGGATGGACTCAAAGACTTCCAGAGGCCAGGACACAAAGATGATCAGAGGGCTGGAGCAGCTCTGCTATGAGGACAGAATGAGAGAGTTTGGGGTCTTCAGCCTGGAGAAGAGAAGGCTTTGAGGAGACCTTAGAGCAGCCTTCCAGTATCTGAAGGGGGCCTACAGGAAGGCTGGGGAGGGACTATTGACAAGGTCTTGTAACAACAAGACAAGGGGCAATGGGTTTAAACTGGCAGAGGGGAGGTTTAAACTGCATGTTAGGAAGAAATTCTTTGCAGTGAGGGTGGTGAGACACTGGCACAGGTTGCCCAGGGAGGTTGTGGCTGCTCCCTTCCTGGAGGTGTTCAAGACCAGGTTGGATGAGGCCTTGAGTGAGCTGTACTAGTGGGAGGTGTCCCTGCCTATGGCAGGGGATTGGGACTAGATGATCCTTGAGGGCCCTTCCAACCCTACCATTGTATGATTCCATGAATCTGCAGATATCTTCTGTAAGGTACTAGACAAAGGAAAACACACTACTGTGCTCTGGTTCTGCAACAGTAAATTACAGAACTCAGTAAATATTTTAGCTATTTTATTTAAATGAACCATTGTGCAATAACTACATCTCTGTATCTGAAACACCCTGTGAAACCATGACTGTGGACCCACATCTCTTTGGGAAGATTGAAGGTAAGAAAAGGACTATAAATAAAGGAGAAAAATACACAGTCAACATGTAAGTGAATTCTAAACTTCTACTCAGAAAACAAGAATAAATTTTAAAATTACTAGAGAATTGCTTATAGAACTTTTCCAAATAAATAAAAAAAATAATTAAAATACACTGATGGAGATTTTCCCAGTAGTATGTGGTTTTCATAAATACTTTGAGTACTTTTCCTCCCAACCTTTTTTAATTATAATGGCTCTAAACTCAAAATTAATTTTCTTAGAAGGCCAAATTAAATTACCTTTTGATAGCTTCAGGTTGGCATACACAACACAAGCTGTGCTTCATTCGATGGTCAGATGCTTGGGTACTATTTTCGTTATGCTAGCATCTATGGACTACAGTTAAAAATACAAAACAAAGCCCCAAATCAGGGTTCAAAACAATTTACAGACATAAGGGAAAGTGGGACCCAAATAGGTTCAAATCCTAGTAAATTAAAGCCACTCGCCATGGTTTGATATGGCTGGGATGTCATCACAGAGGACAAGGAGTAATAGGAACTATGAAAATATAACTAGGTCAATAATGGAGTCCAGGTGATGCTCTGATTGAAAGGCCCTGCTGCTTGCAGGGTGGTGAATATCTGGCTTCAGATAAGTACATAATTGATTCAAGAACAATTAAAGGAAGTAAAATGCAGTCTACAGGTGCATCACAATTGTCCTATTATGCAGATTTCACATATGAGTTATAGGAATACTGATAGGATAATTACATGAATGTAAAGAAAAAACAGATTTCCCCTTTTTCAGTGTTCCCATGCACTGAATTCTCACTGGTGCAATATATACAGCATTGTGCAAGAAGAAATACTGATAGCAAATAGTCAATAGCTGCTCATAGGTATGATGTTTGATAGGAGTAGGGCTGCACAAACTTTAAACTAATTTATACCTGAGCCAGTTCAGTTCCAGATACACCCTTAATCCATAAGAGCTGCACCAGTGCTGACCTCTGTTTTGTCTTTGCATGCACTGTTGTAGTCAGCAAAATGTTCTTTCATTGCTTTATTAAGCCCTCAGTGTACACTCATATGGCTTAATTTACCTGTTTCCTGGGTCTTTACTTACTGGGCTATTCCAAACCTTCCTTTTCTCTATCCCAAGTCACCCTAGGTAATTAAGAGCTAATTACATATCAAAACAGGATTGGTTCTGGCAGCAAAAAAAGGGTTCACACAGATATGGGGGGGTTTGTGAGGTTTTTGAGTTTATCCTTTGGTTTTTGAGGGATATTTTAAGGGTTTTTGTTGTTGTTACTGCTTCGGGGTTGGATTTTTTTGTTTGGTTGGTTTGTTTTGGTTGGTTGGGGTTTTATATACTTTTTTTTTCTTCTGCCTTTTTTTTTTTTTAATTTTCCTCCTTTATCTCCCCTCCCCTTCCCCCCCCCCCCCCTTTTTTTTTTTACCTGGGAAGAGAGATTTTTCAAGTCCTAAGCCTAACATCATAAGTGTGCATGTGCTACTATGCTAGAAACTTAATGCTGTGACCATTTATGTTCAAGGAAAGGAATTCAGAAAAGCAGGTGATACATGGAAGAATCCAGTTATTCAAAGTGTAGGCTCATGTAAGGAAGTTCCTCTGAACCAACAGAGATATCTGGGAGCTAATTCAACAGACTCACTTATGTAGTCAGAAACACAGAATATTGTTTTGCATGGTTTGACTTGCCCTAAGAAAGACTACTAAAAGAGGTCAGATGGCCAGTATCCTGAAAATACTTAATTTAAGGACAACAGAGAGCCCAGAACAACACAAATACACCCATCTGAAACAACCTGAGAGGTATTTGCTTGTATGTTGCATATGTATGCACCTGTATATATGCTCTTGGAATACACCACTAGTAAACATGGATACTTGCTCCTCTGTCATTTATGGATGCAAATAAATCTACACACATGGAAATTTTGAGAAAGCCAACCAAATGTTTTATTTTGGGAGTTGACATTACCCCCCAAAATAAAATCACCAGACTAGCTCAGAAGGTTTGGAAGCAAAATGAAGATACATTTACAAGCAAGCTAAAATCTAGAAGCATAAAATCATAGAATCATAGAATGGTAAGGTTGGAAGGGACCTCAAGGATCATCTAGTTCCAACCCCATGCCATAGGCAGGGACACCTCCCACTAGTACAGCTCACTCAAGACCTCATCCAATCTGGCCTTGAACACCTCCAGGGAGGGAGCAGCCACAACCTCCCTGGGCAACCTGTGCCAGTGCCTCACCGCCCTCACTGGAAAGAATTTCTTCCTAAAATCACAGAATCATAGAATGGTAAGGTTGGAAGGGACCTCAAGGATCATCTAGTTCCAGCCCCTTGCCATAGGCAGGGACACCTCCCACTAGTACAAGTATAGTACACTAGTATAGTACATACGATGTCTATGTACAAAATATATTTACATATATTTACAATTAAGAAATAAAGACCCCTTTGGACAAAGGGAAAAAAAAGTGAAATAGCTCTCTCCCCATCCCCCCCACCCCTTTATGAGGGAGAGAGAGAGAAATCAGACCCTGCTTCTGCTACCTGCTACCTGCTACTTAGCCGTAACAAGAGTCTCAGCCGAAGTCAGCAAAGCCATGCATAGTGACAACAGAGCAGCCAGAGTGAAGAAAAGGAAGAAAAAAGTTTGTGTAGCAAATCATATACTAAACCAGCAAGCAAATGGAATGATACAGACATTTTTCATAGAATCATAGACTCATAGAATGGTAAGGTTGGAAGGGACCTCAAGGATCATCTAGTTCCAACCCCCTGCCATAGGCAGGGACACCTCCCACTAGTACAGCTCACTCAAGGCCTCATCCAATCTGGCCTTGAACACCTCCAGGGAGGGAGCAGCCACAACCTCCCTGGGCAACCTGTGCCAGTGTCTCACCACCCTCACTGCAAACAACTTCCTCCTAACATCCAGTCTAAATCTCCCCTCTGCCAGTTCAAACCCATTGCCCCTTGTCCTGTCATTGCAGGACCTTGTAAATAATCCTTCCCCAGCCTTCCTGTAGGCCCCCTTCAGATACTGGAAGGCTACTATCAGGTCCCCTCGAAGCCTTCTCTTCTCCAGGCTGAAGAGCCCCAACTCTCTCAGCCTGTCCTCATAGGAGAGCTGCTCCAGCCCTCTGATCATCTTTGTGGCCCTCCTCTGGACCCGCTCCAACACTTCCATGTCCTTCCTATGCTGAGGGCTCCAGAACTGCACACAGTACTCCAGGTGGGGTCTGACGAGAGCAGAGTAAAGTGGCAGAATCACCTCCCTTGCTCTGCTGCCCACACTTCTCTTGATGCAGCCTAGGACTCGGTTGGCTGTCTGGGCTGCATGTGCACACTGCAGGCTCATGTTGAGCTTTTCATCAACCCAGACTCCAAGGTCCCTTTCCTCAGGGCTGCTCTCAGCCATTCACCACCCAGCCTGGAGTTGTGCTTGGGATTGTGCCTACCCAGGTGCAGGACCTTACACTTGGCCTTGTTGAGTTTCATGAGGTTGGCCTGGGCCCACCTCTGCAGCCTGTCCAGGTCCCTCTGGATGGCATCCCTGCCCTCTAGCAAGTCGACTGTGCCACACAGTTTGGTGTCTTTTGCATCCAATGTCCTATTTTATTTACTTTTTACTATTTTGTTTTCTATTCAACATCTTTGAAATTCTCCTATTGCTTGTTTATAATATAGAACCAGGCTAGAGTGTTAGCTCTAAACCACCACACCAGGCTTCAAAACCAGTGTCTGCAGCAGTTGGTGTACCTGCCTGTTCACTGGGAAACTTGCACTGCACATGGCAAACTGAGAGAATCAGTCCTCTTCCCCTCTCAAGCTTAGGACTCTCCTGTTATAAAAAGAGGAGTCAGTGAGTGTGGAGGATTATCAACACTCTGTGTGTGTGTGTGACAAATATTAATATAGCATGACAAATATCAAAGTTGCTTCATTCCTTTGTCATTCTCAATAACCAGTCCTCAGGACTCACTAATTAAGTAATGACAACATTCTCATTTAGGATTGTTTTCCAAACTAAAGCTGGATAACTGGACACAATTTGATTAAGTTGAAATTTCAGCCTCTCTTTAATCCCTGTGCCATTTTCATACACAAGATTGCCGCTTCCAAATGCTTTGCACCATCAAACAGACACACCTTACAGTTCAGCAAATCTGTCCCTTTTTAACAGAACCACATAAAAGATTTAATGTGCATGATCTTTAATAGGTGCCTTCAGAATCACAAATACCAATCCAAATCAATTTATTTGCTGTTTAAAGCCTCTGAACATTTACTGAAAGTACAGCATATGCCTACTACAAGCCAGGCACATTCAATAAATGCTTAAGAACAGTTTATTGGTTTAAAACTACTTTTTTTTTTACAGCAATGGAAAAAAATCATATTCTTTTGAGGAACATGCAAAAGATTAGCTTAGTTTTTACATTCTGTAAACAAGCAATATTTAATCTGTTTAAAATTAAAAGCAGAAGATCAGATAGGCCTTTGAAGGACTCAGACACTGAGAGTCATTCAGCAGTGAATTTGCAAGAGATACAGCCAGTTGTTTAACCACATCGATATCATTTAGTCTACAACTTAAACAAGTATTGATAAAGATACATTTTTTTTAATATATAAAAAGATGCTATCAGCAAAACAAACAAAGTATTTTGTACTACTTCAAAGCTTATTTATAATGTGTTTAGAAATATTCAGTGGAAGCAGGAAAATAATGTCTTGATTTTCTAAACTTTACAACATCTGCTTTTACTTACTTGCAGCATTGTAAAGTTCTCTGGATTTCAAATGGGGTTTGTTTTTGTTTTGTTTTGTTTTGTTTTCTTTTGTCTGGTCCTAAGTTTGAAAGTGGTCACATTATTTTATTTTTTTACCCCACACAATTTTCCATTTTTCACTTAATGCAGACATACGAAGATCCCTGCAGTCCTCTAAGAGTGGTAAATACCAGTTAGAATAACTTACATTTTAAATAGAACACATTAAAAACCTGCTAGAAATTACTCTTCCTCTGAGGACTAAAAGTCCTGCTTCTTTATTATTTCCCAGTGTATATACTTAAACTCCTTTTACCCAGACACCATGCTGATTATTCATACTACTGTTTCCCAGTCAGGTATAACCTGCAGTAAACATTTGTTGACAAATGCAGTTCTTTTCACTGGCTTGGTTTGTGGAAGTGGCTATAAACTTCAACAACCAAAGGACTGCTCCTTTAACGATTTTTCCATCTCTAAGAAAGGTTTGCCATGTAAACTGAAGACATTAAGATGTAACAAAAAGCATCGTTACAAAAGTACCTTTAATGGTTTACTATGACCTGTTTGAAAACAGCTTTATAGATTCCCCTCCACTATGCAAAATTAAAGGGTTAGGGATTTAGTGAAAAGTCAAAGCTTTCAAATATGAGATCACATAGCATTTGATAAATACATAGCAGCATAAGTAACTTCCTCTACCTGCTTAGAGGTAGCCAATCTGCTCCTGCTCTTGAGTTACACTCTGGCTGCATCTAGGCTAATAAGCTGGGTGCATCTTGCAGAACATTTTAGGTCACCTTGGATCTTGTTCTCCTGATCAGCTATTGCATGGTCTGGCTCCCATCTGGCCACATACTCAGGTTTCCCTCCCATCAATCAATTGCACCTGGGGGGACAGCAGGAAGGAGAAAGGAACTGGTAGAAAGCGGGGTCTCAGATCGCAGTTGGGATATGTGGCTGCAGGGTGAGGCAGAAGGCTTAGTTTGTGCTTGAGTTTTGCTGCAACATGAGATGAGGTCAGAATTGGACATGCCCAGACCTCAGAGGATGGAAATGCTTCCAGGTCTGCCAGCTTAAGCACAGCTTCTGTATGCCTGACAAGCCAAGGCAGTGAAGACAGAGAGATTTCCTGCACAGTCCTTGAAACAACAAAAGCATGTTTGCTGTTGTGCTGAAGAGAGTTCCATAGCACTCATACTTCTAATTCCATAACAATAAATGCTTAGTTTTAATTGCAACTTTCCTCATAGATCCATTATTTTTCACACTTAGGTCTGGAATAGCCAGTGAGACATGGACTTTAAAGTTGGTAGCATAGGAAACACAGAGCTGTAGACTCTGCAATGTATTTCCTTATAGCAGAGGAGAGGTGGAGATAATTTTCTAGATCTGGCCATCACGGGCTGAATTCCTGGATATGGGGTGATTTTCGATCAAATTCTGATCTGCACTCCAAATTCTCCTTTTCAATCAGTTTCAAAGCTTGACTCACACAGTCTTTTAATCTCAATCAATCCTACGAAATATTTAACTTATTTTTAACTCCTTTTTTGCAAAAACTGTTTGAAAGTTTAATTTTACAAGCCCTTGCTTTAGTGCCATACAGTAGTAGATTTAGCAATGTCTCTGCCAAGTTCTGAGCAATATTTTCACACATATGCACCAGTTGGTAGGTTTAAGATTTTTTAGTGCATGGTTTACCAGGTTACCATGATAGTAAGTCACCTGAATATCAAAATTTTAAAGGAAGAAAAATCTCTGATGTGAAACAATTGGCACAATGATTTGAGAGCTAGACCCACACAGCAATTTACACTTACAGCCCCTGGCAAGCATTTTAGAGGGTTCCTGCCTTTTAGGTATTCAAATACTGTTAACTTCAGTGACTCAGATAAGAAAGATATGGCCAAGCATTAAAAATTCAGATTCTTAGTATCTGAATTTATTTAGTATCTTAGTATCTGAAGAATTGCTTCATACTTTCTACCCAAGACATCTAACACACTACAATCTACATTTTGGTATGTTACAGGTTACACAGACAGATGAAGTCTGTTTCTCTCACACATCCTTTATATGTGGTGCTTAAGGTCCCCTCTTGCCCATCTAGCTCTGGACTTCAGTTGTCCATGCACACGTTCCTGTGTGATCTGCCCTAAATGATCCTGCTTTGGCAGGCAGGGTTGGACTAGATGATCTCTAGAGATCTCTTCCAACCCCTACCATTCTATGATTCTATGACTGTATGCCTTTTCATGTTTCAGAGGTACTACTTCAGGAGGAGAGCTTGAAGAGAACACAGCACAAGACACACACACACAACTCATCAGCTTGCAACTTTTTAGGCAAAGACTATTAGAGCAAAGGGAGAGTGGATACTTAAGACTAATCTTAAAACTGGAGGCATGTCTCCAAAAGCAGTGAGGTGTGAAATTCTTTTTCAGATCCAGTAGCTTCCGCACTTTTTATACATGTTACAGCACAAATTCTCACTCAAACAGGAACAGTAACTCGTGACTCTGACAACATCAGAGTGTCTCATTTACACAGCTAAAAAGCCTTACTCTTGTGTATTCATCCTCTTTGGCCAAAGTCCAGAATTTCCTAGTTCGTGAGTAGGAGCAGGAGAGACAAATTTCATCCTCTGGATTTGCACTTACATGGATTCTCTGTTCTGTTTATTTGGAATGAAAGACATGGATTGCCCTCTTGGAGCATAGCATTGGCTTACTCTACAGATATGGGCCTTTCTTGGTCAGTCAGTTACATAGCAAACAATTAGTATCAGGTATTTGAAGAAAACTAGCTGTGGAACCAACCACTTAACTTCAGCTATGTATTGTCTGTACTGCGACCAGTGCTGTGCAGTATCTCCATCAACAATATAGACATCGAAATTGAGTGCACTCTCAGCAAGTCTGCTGAGCAGTGCAGCTGACAAGACTGAGGAAGTGGGCTCAGGCTGGACAAGTGGGGTCACAAAGTTTGAGAAGGTGAAGTACAAGGTCCTGCACCTGTGTCAAGGCAATCTTTGATACCAATATAGGCTAGGGTATGATGAGATTGAGAGTAGCCCTGCAGAAAAGGACTTAGGGGTACTGGTGGATGAGAAGCAGAACATGAGACAACAATGCACTCTTGGAGCCCAGAAGGCAAATCACACCCTGGGCTGCATCAAATGAAGTATGGTCAAGCAGATCAAGCAAGGTGATTCTGCCACTCTACTCTGCTCTGGTGTGACCTCACTTGGAGTACTGTGTCCAGCCCCCAACACAAGATGGGCATGGACCTGCTGGAGTGGGTCCAGAGGAGGGCTGAAGCACCTCTCCTACAAAGGCAGACTGAAGAGAGTTGGGGCTGATAAACTGAGAAGAGAAAGCTCTGAGGAGATCTTACAGCAGCATTTCAGTATCTGAAGGGGACCAACAGGAAAGCTGGACAAGAACTGTTTACAAGGGCATGTAGCAATAGGACAAGGGGCAGTGGTCTTAAACTAGAGCAGGGTAGATTTAGGTCAGACATAAGCAGGAAGTTCTTCACAGTGAGGGTGACGAAATACTGGAACAGGTTGCCCAGAGATGTGGTGGAGACCCCAGACTTGATGGTGCCATGAGCAACCTGATCTAGTTGAACATAGAATCACAGAATGGTAAGGTTGGAAGGGACCTCAAAGATCATCTAGTTCCAAAACCCTGCCATAGGCAGGGATACCTCCCACTAGTACATCTCACTCAAGGCCTCCTCCAACCTGGCCTTGAACACCTCCAAGGAGGGAGCAGCCACAACCTCCCTGGGCAACCTGTGCCAGTGCCTCACCACCCTCACTGTAATGAACTTCCTCCTAACATCCAGTCTAAATCTCCCCTCTGCCAGTTTAAACCCATTGCCCCTTGTCCTGTCATTACAAGACCTTGTCAATAGTCCCTCCCCAGCCTTCCTGTAGCCCCCTTCAGATACTGGAAGGCTACTCTATGGTCTCCTGGAAGCCTTCTCTTCTCCAGGCTGCAGAGCCCCAACTCTCTCAGCCTGTCCTCATAGCAGAGCCGCTGCAGCCCTCTGAGCATCTTTGTGTCCTCCTCTGGACCTGCTCCAACAGATCTATGTCCTTCCTGTGCTGAGGGCTCTGGAACTGCACACAGTAATCATGTCCTTTGATATCTTTTGCAGAATGTCAAAGGATTCAGGGGAAACTTCCTAAAGCAGAGAAAATGCTTCACTGACCAAAACATGCACTTCAGGCATCTTCTTTCTAAATCACAGGTGTTGTCAGAAATAAACCCAACTCTCTAGTTCTGGTTCTGACTCTATACATGAGATACTAACTAATCCAGGACAACAATGACCTGTAATAATATCTGAGAGGGTTCCTGTTCCTCAAGTAACAGCTGTGGAGTTACACAGATAAGAATAACACTCAAGAAGCTGAAAGAATGGAAATAAATTAGGATTTCAGTTACATGAATTATTACTAAGCTTCAGTGAGACTGACAGAGACATCTCAAAACTGCTTATGATTCAACTAAAGATGAGGCCTCCGTGTGCTGTACATTGCTTTGGGGCATGGCAACTCTAGCTGCCACTAAAGATTCCTGAATCTCAGCTCATCATTGCAAGAAGTCCAGCTCCATTTTTCTGCATCTGCCTACATTAATTGTTCTCTACATTGGGTCTTGTAAAAAAGAAATGGTGAGGAAGGAGAGAGCTGAAGAAAACACTAGCATCCAGCAGAACATGTGTAAACAGAAGTAGAAGGTAAGGGATGCTAGGTAGAGAGTAAGATGTAGAGCTCAGTTTAACTCAGCTTTGAAAAAAACTTGTGTCATCTTCTGCAGCCCTTATTACAAGAAGGATTTGGATGTGATGGAGTATGTACAGAGAAGGGCCATGAGGATGATCAGAGGGCTGGAGCTAATCTGCTACGAGGAGAGACTGAGGGGGTTGGGGTCTGTTCAGTCTGGAGAGGAGAAGGCTCCAAGGTGACAGGTTGCCCAGGGAGGTTGTGGATGCTCCCTCCCTGGAGGTGTTCAAGGCCAGATTGGATGAGGCCTTGAGTGAGCTGTACTAGTGGGAGGTGTCCCTGCCTATGGCAGGGGGTTGGAACTAGATGATCCTTGAGGTCCCTTCCAACCTTACCATTCTATGATTCTATGACCTTATTGTGACCTTTCAGTATCTTAAGGGGACCTACAGGAAAGCTGGTGAGGGACTTTTTATGTAGTGATAGGAATGGAGCAAAATTAGAAGTGAGTAGATTCAGACTGGATGTTAGAAGGAAGTTCTTCACCATGAGGGTGGTGAGACACTGGAACAGGTTGACCAGGGAGGTGGTGGAAGCCCCATCCCGGGAAGTTTTTAAGGACAAGCTGGATGGGGTTCTGAGCAACGGACCTAGTGTGAGGTGTCTCTGCCCATGGCAGGGAGGTTGGAGCTTGGTGCTAGATGATCCTTGGGAATCCCTTCCAGCCCCAACAATTCTATATGTCTATGATTAAAGAATGGAATGATTAACCATAAGAAACTTCTCTATCAGTGAGTTTGTGGGACATACCTTTTACAAGTCACATGATTACAGTGATGGACCTTGAGAGATGCTTTAGGGTAGAAATAAGCACCTTTTCCCACTGTATGGCCCTCCTAAAACTTCCTTTCTCTCCTACGTGTATCTAATGTCCAATTCTAGCTATCTGTACAAATGCTAGAACAGCAACAGAAAGGAATGGTATCTTAACTAGCAAGAGAAGGCAGAAAGTCCAACTTAGTGCTCTGCATTTATTACTAGAGTAGCCTCTTTAGTCAAATAAGCCAGATAAATGAATGTGAATGGCATCCTCTTCATCATCTGTTCATTACGTCTAAGGAAGGAGATGCCTAATCGTTAGTGTCAGCAACTACTCGTTGCTTGTCAAGTTCAATAATGAACCACTTGATAATCCTTGTGAGAAAATAAAAACCTCCTCCGTAAAAACCTCCTCTGTCAGTAGCAAGACCTTGATTTTGTGCTACTTGACAGTATCTGAAGGGGGCCTACAGGAAACTGGGGAGGGACTATTGACAAGGTCTTGCAATGACAAGAGGCAATGGGTTTGAACTGGCAGAGGGGAGATTTAAACTGGATGTTAGGAGGACATTCTTTCCAGTGAGGGTGGTGAGACACTGGTTCAGGTTGCCCAGGGAGGCTGTGGCTGCTCCCTCCCTGGAGGTGTTCAAGGCCAGGTTGGACAAGGCCTTGAGTAACCTGTAGTAGTGGGAGGTGTCCCTGCCTGTGGCATGGGGTTGGAACTAGATGATCCTTGAGGTCCCTTCCAACCTTACCATTCTGTGATTCTGATTCTATGATTTACTGGTAAAAATCAAATCTCAGGATTTTTACTCAAAACAAGCATAAGCAAATGATAATTTATCTTCCATGGTCAAGCTTAATGATTGTATAAACCTGCTTCATTTACCAGCATCACAACCACAACATCAGTAATTCAAACTCAAGCTTGTATTTGGGACCTTTCTCAGGATGGAACTCACAAGCTTAAACCATGAGTAAACATTGTTCTGTCAAATCTGTTGCTCCCCATTTTCTACCATCCCAAGGTAAGGGTAAAAGATATGGGTTAATTTTTAACATTAAACAAAAATATTTGGTCACTTTGATTTCTTCTGGCATTGATATTTCTTGGATACTCTATCAAGCCAAGAAAAATAAATAAAAGGGAGTTGAACATTTCAAACACCATCAGTTAACTTTTTTTTTTCCATTTCAGTGAGGTTAATAGGCCTTTTAACTTACAATTTGTAAGAACAAGATTAAATTTGGTTAATATGTTCTTGATAAACTCATTGAAGTCTTACTACTAGCAGCAGAAATCAGTTCCTCATGACAGAGTCAAGATTAGTTGCAATTAACAGAAAAGTCACATTCAAACAGACTTCAGACAGCAAGAGCTAATTACAGCAACCAGAACACACAAGCAAGAAAGCTGTGAGCTTGCAAACACTTGAACAAATTATTGGACTCCAGCAGCATGTCAGTTGAGCCACAAAATCCACTCAAACAAGTTAAAAAACATGCACAAGTAATTTACAGGACTGGGAACAAATCAATCATTTCATTTTGGTATCAAACCAAATAAATTTCAGCTCCCTCACAAACTTCTTGCACTGCAGAAAAGATGGACACATGTCATGTTACCCTGTCAGCTGCCTACATCGAATCTTCAAATGGAATCACAAGTTTTAATGGGCTTTTGTCTTCTTATACATTTACTATGCCTTGTAAGAAACACATTGCACAGCATATCCATTGTATCCTGAAAACACAAAAACAATTCAGGAATTTGCAAAAAACAATGTTGGCCTTTTTTAATTCCTCCCCTTCCCTTAAGCAGAAGATACACAGCGCTTTATTAAAACATCAAGGATGCAACAACCTATGGAAAACTGAAAGAGTAGGAAGTTCTCTGTAATTTTTCTGGTGCCACAGGAAGAATTTAACCTGGTGAACATTCCAGTTATTTTTTCACATGATTTAACCTGGTGAACATTCCAGTTATTTTTTCACATGAGGAGAAGCTTTGCTCAGTAGAGTAACAATGCTTATCATCTGTCTCCTTCTATTACTTGATGCCATGCTTTAAAAAGGCACTGCAACCAGGAAGAAAATCTCTGAACCAATAGAAAACATTATAGTTCTTTGCTATAGTTCCTTGCACAGCTATTGATAAAGTTTCATTGAAAGAACCTTCAAAGTGAGAGCATCTACAGGCACAGCTTCCTTTCATATGCTTTTCTAAATGTCAAATGGAAACATGGCAATACAGTTAGACACACTAGTAACCATAGCTTTTATTATAACTGCCTTATAAATCATGTTATGGCTAATTAATCTAATTAACAGTCCTATGTCCCAGATACATTACAGGAAAAGACCAAATCAATTCAGCCTTAGAGAAACTACTAATACATCTCAGAAACCAAACCTGGATTCGTTGAACGTTCATTGAATATTGACCTGCTGTGAAAATATTACTATACCTGCTGCTTTTATGGGACTGCATTTTGCTTGCCTTCCCCCCCCCTCCCCCCCTTTAAAATTTTAGGAACACAGAAGTTAGTGCTATAAACTAAAGATACTTTGCTAGTGGCTTAACATTTCAAAGATAACTAATTAAGCTGAACCCCTCGTAAGATTCACATGGATTTTTTCTGCTAGGTACCTTTTTTCATCTGCCCAACTTAAAAACAGCAGCACGCAAAACCACACTAAACCCTTTGAAACGTCGCCTGAAAAGTCTCGCATTTTCAGAAGGTAAAGAAAGAACATGTTGAAGCACACAGCAGAGTTTCTAATGAGTTCATGTAAAAAAAACCCTCATGCAAAAGCAATCCGCATCAAAGCTAGCGGGCAATACCCTGACAGTCATCCATCAAACCAAAAGTTCCCTTAATAAATGCCAATTATAGGGCAAATATGCACAAACGCGGATAGCATAAGCCATGGGATCATTTCCTTCCAAGAAAATTAGTGACCAACAAAACACCCATGCAGTGTAAACAATCAGCCTGCCCTACAGCAACAGCCACTCCTGACCGGAATACTAACTACTATTATTATTTCTCTCCTTTCTATTTGATTTTATTTTGTGCTTTTGTAAGAGTTCAGAGGCACACAGATTTTTTTATTTTATTTTTTTTTTTGTTTGGGGTTATACAAATTCCATCAGAATTTGTATAGAAGTCTAACATAACTTTTTAAAAGCCATGACATGCCCATAATGTATACAGAGTCTCTGACTTCCGCCGTAAGCGAGCCTTTTTCCTAACTTAATCATACTCAAATTTCACCCCTTTTAAAGATCCTGATTCAAAAATGTTCACTCATTCTCCACAGTCCACAAATTTATACCATCTCTTCCTGTGGTATTATATGTGCATAAATTAAAAAAGAATGGTCTTTATAAGGACTGAAAACAGAACATTCCAAGTGCCCCCCCTCCCTCCCCCCCCCATTCTAACTTGAGTTTATCAAGGAAAATGTTTGATAGAAAATATACATTCTTATAACATTCCCATTTCGTTTGTGGATAGGATGTTTTGAATTTGAGCAGTTTCCCAAACCTCAAAAGAAAGGTTAGTAGAGCAGTATTAAAACTTCTCTGCTACCTCCAATTCATTTCAGCTCCTTTTGATAATCCTTTCTGCACACCACACCTGACCAATGGTTTTGTTGTCCCAAGAGAAGATTTTTTTTTTACATTTATTGTAGCTGATATATAGTAGCCTGAAAAGTAGCACATTGTCATATGGTGTGTCAGAGGTCTGTAACTTGAGGTAACAGTTGAGGTTGAAGACAAAACCGTTATTCTAGTAAGAGAAAGCTTAGTGCTAGCATCATGACACACAGAGTTAGTTCTAGATTAAGACACTCCCATTTGCTATATTTATAGCAATAGATTAGGAAATGCTAAGTTAGTCCTAGTTTGATGTCTTATCTAATTGACCTCTAAAGTGACATCTTCCATCGCACAGGCTGGCCCGTGCTATATTAATTTATTTTCATCTTAAGTAAAATTATGATGAATGGTCTGAGCTCCATTCAATTATTGAAAATGTGCAAAGAAACAGAAACAATGAAACTGGCAAAGTGCTCTGCATTCTTAGGAACAATTTAGGCTAATTAGCATCAACTTCTCCCCCATTCATCATACCCCTTTAGAAATATAAACAAACTGTCAGCTCTAACCTAACAAACAGATCACTGAGCTACTTAACACAAATTATTCTTACATGAAAAGCTCCTTCTCAGGCAATATTCTCCTCTAGGGCATCTGGGAAGTTGAGCTATTAAAATTGAAGACATATGTTTCAGTCAAACTTAACTCCCAGATTGTAGTGATTGCTGTTGTGACAGTTTTCCATCAGCATGCTGCTGCCGGCAATGTACTGCATAGTTAAACAAAGAGATGCAACAATAGACTTCAGTGATGCATGTTCCTTTAGTACAGTATCAATACCACCCAATTAGCATCCTACACCTCCAAGTGGAGCTATTAAAAATCATCGCTTAGGTACAACTCAAATCTCGGATTTCATTCGGAGTTTCCTTTAGAATTACACCTTCTGTACATTCCTGAGAGCACACAGAAGACAGCAGCTATGTCAGTGTCAGCTACAATAGTTTAGGGATTCAAATCCAGCTACAGAGGCAATGCTCCGAAGAGGCCATAGAGGGGAGCACTGCTGTCACTTCTGAAACTTCGTAGAAGTATCACAAGTAGAAGCTCTGAGCTGAAGGAAGGCTTGCAGAGCTGAATTCTTCCTTACATTGGAAGGTAAAACTGAAACTTCTTAGAGGTATCACAAGTAGAAGCTCTGAGCTAAAGGAAGGCTTGCAGAGCAGAATTCTTCCTTACATTGGAAGGTAAAACTGAAACTTCTTAGAGGTATCACAAGTAGAAGCTCGGAGCTAAAGGAAGGCTTGCAGAGCTGAATTCTTCCTTACATTGGAAGGTAAAACTGAAACTTCTTAGAAGCATCACAAGTAGTAGCTCTGAGCTAAAGGAAGGCTTGCAGAGCTGAATTCTTCCTTACATTGGAAGGTAAAACTGAAACTTCTTAGAAGCATCACAAGTAGAAGCTCTGAGCTGAAGAAAGGCTTGCAGAGCTGAATTCTTCCTTACCACTGCAAGCCCCGTGCTACTTTGAAAGCCAAAATGATAACTAAATACTCTTTCCTTTCTCCAAAATACAAAGGAACTAGTTTAGTTTCCCAGTCCATGTTGGACTAAGAATTTTTTGTGCTAATGCTGAGACTTTTTCATCACTTCAGTAAAACAGATCTCTTACTAGTGAAAGGAAAAAATACACTGGATTGGAGCTTCCTGTCTCACACATCTGAGATTTTATGCATACACAAAAAAGATTTCCAGTGTGAGCTGCAAAAATGTGGAATATCCTCAACTTTTTTTTTTTTGAAGCACGCTCTGACATATAATTTGGAAACTGTGGAGCTATCAGAAATAATCACTGTTGGGGAGCTATCTGCTTTTTAACTCCAAGAAGTATCTTCCTTATTGCCTTGGTTCCCTTAGAACAGCAAAATATGTAATTAAAACTTTGAAAAATCACAGAATCACAGAATATTAGGGGTTGGAAGGGACCTCTGGGGATCAAATCACCCTGCCAAAACAGGATCACTTAGGGCAGACTGTGTGGGAACACATCCAGGAAGATTTTGAAAGTCTCCAGATAAGAAGACTCCACATCCTCTTTGGACAGCCTGTTCCAGTGCTCTGTCACTCTGACCATAAAGAAGCTTCTCCTGTGTTCCAGCTTGTACCTGTTGTTCCTTGTCCTATCACTGGGCACCACCGAAAAGAGACCATTGCCTTCACCCTGACACCTAGCCCTCAGATATTCATACACATTACTAAGATTCCTCTTCAGCCTTCTCCTCTCAAGACTAAACAGCCCCAGCTTTCTCAGTCTTTCCTCATAGGAGAGATGTCTGAGTCTCCCCAATCACTGTAGCTCTATTGGACTTTGTTCAGCAGGTCCCTGTCTCTCTTGAACTGGGAAGCCCAAAACTGGACACAGTATTCCAGGTGCGCTCTTACCAGGACAGAGTAGAAGAGGAGGAGAATCTCCCTAGAGCTGCTGGACCTGCCATTGGTCCTCTTGGCCACAAGGACCAATAAGAGGAAGCCTTTTCTATACTTTCTCCTCTGATTTTTTTCTGTATTCCTGCAATGCTATTTCTTCCTGCCTCTAATGTTGTCTTATCAGAATCACTAGTAGCACATATCATAGCTTGGATTTTGGTTTGTTTTGTTGTTGCTTGGGTTTGTTTTTTTGGTTGGTTGGTTTTGGGTTATTTCAGGTTTTTTATGTTTTCATTTGGTTGCTTGATTGGTTGGTGATTTTTTCCCCTTTCTTCTGAAGAAGGTAATTAAACTAAACAGTAACAACGTCATGACTTGATTGCATAAAAAGGTGTAGTATCAATTTAGTTTCGTTTCTTGTTAGGGTGAGAGGAGGAAGGAGGATCTTCCTTTAACTTCCTGACAGCCTTCACTGCTGACTGCACATGCAATTGCTTTTTCCCTTTGTATATGGAAACTTCTGGAGGCACATAATCTCCTTGAAGGCAGATGAGAACCAGCATAATTAGACAGGAGGTCCCCAAACACCTCTATGGTGATACACTTCCTACCCACAACAGAGACACACTTCCTGAAGGAAGGAGGTATTGGAATGATCAGGCATTGGAACAGGCTGCTCAGGGGGGGGGGGGTGGAGTCACCATCCCTGGAGGTCTTCAAAAACCATGTAGACATGGCACTTCAGGACATGGTTTGTTAGGTCAAGAATTGGACTCGGTGATCTTAGAAGTCTTTTCCAACCAAAACAATTCTATGATTCTGTACTATTTCTTCCCACCAAAGAAAAGGAATTTGTACTGAGACATGACAGCCACCTCGAAAGGTGTTTTACACGTTAGCATTGACCAGAAAGCCTGATCTAGAAGCATTATGCAGATTGCTGAGATCTGAAAATGAGCACCCAGAGGTTCTTGCCAGTCTTGTCTGAAATGATCTCACAGCTACAGTCTTGATTGACCCAGAGAATGCCTAGTAGTTTATGTTTATCAAGAGAGAACCAAGAAAGGGTTTATAGTGAGAGGACTGTGCTAGTTTGAGGCTAACTGGAATATTTTAATGAGAGAAATTAGATCACTGGCTGTGAAAAGAAAATAACAGTGATGTCTGTACCACTCATTGGTTTTGCTTAGGGATATAAAAACAAGAAACAAGAACAAACCCAGTCAGTCTGTGGCTGCTGCTTGCCATACTATCTCTGCCTGAATCTCTGTAACCCAATAAAATCATTCTCCTTTTAACCTTTTGTGGGCTTTGCTTTTGCATCTCACCGTTGTATGTAAGCCTTTTGAGATAAGAGAAGAAGGAGGGGAGTTACTATGGACCCCTCCTTAGCAGTTCTGCTGTTCAGGAGGGGGTTTGAAATTCTGTATTACTTTTAACTTGTACATAATTGTATGTAGTTGTAAATATCTGTATATATTGTGTACATATGCCTGTGAATTTGTGCTACACTGTAAAAAATAGCTTTGTCTTTAACTTCCAGCCTGCTAAGTTAGTCTGGTGAATCGGGGGTGGGCGGAGGCAACTCCTGAACCACCACAAGGACTTAAAAACTGTTTCAGATACCAAATACGACTAGTGATGTCCTGGGGTACAGTAAGAAAAGTATGACCAACAGGTTGAGGGAAGTTCTCCTTCCCCCTACTCTGCTCTAGTGAGGCCACAGTTGGGGTATCCTGTCCAGTTCTGGGCTTCTCAGTTCAATAGTGACAAGGAACTACTTGAGAGAGTCCAGCAGAGGGCTAAAAAGACAATTAGGGCACTGGAGCATCTCTCATGAGGAGAGGCTGCGAGACTTGGGGCTCTTTAGCCTGAAGACTGAGAAGGATGATGGTTCACTCAGACTGAAAAGGTTGCTGAGATTTAGTTGGCTTAACACCCCCATCAAAACCTCTTCATTAAAGAATAAAAGACATGTCATTGTCACAAGTTACTTGCTCTTGAAGGGAGTAGGAGGTCAAATATGCAGACTCACTTCCTAGAGAAGTCTGCTGCCTCACTGGGGCCTGGGTTAGTGAGGACATAACTTTCTGACACAGCTGGTGAGGAAGCCAACTAGGGAAGGCATCCTGCTGGATCTGCTGTTTGTAAGCAGAGGAGGACTTGTGGGTGATGTAATGGTTGAAGGCAGCCTTGGCACAGTGATTAGAGAATGATAGTGTTCTTAGTTGTTGGAGATAAGAAGGCGGTCAGCAGAAACGCCACCCTGGACTTCCAATGGAAACTTTGGACTGCTGCAGAGACTGGTCAACAGAGTCCCTTGGAAGGCATTCCTGAAGGGCCAGAGAGTCCAGGAAGGCTGGACATTCCTCAAGGAAGTCTTAAAGGTAAAAGAATAGGCTGTCTTCATGTGCCAAAGATGAGTCAGCAGGGAAGAAGGGCAGCCTGGCTTAACAGACAGATTTAATTGCAGGGAAAAAAACAACAACCATAGTTTATGTTCTTTGGAAGAACATAGTTGTTGTGAGGCAGTGCAGGGAGAGAACTAGAAATTAATCTGGCTAGAAATTAATCTGGCTTCAGTTAGAAATTAGTTTGACTTCATCTGTCAAAGAAAACAAGAAATGCTTCTATAAACATAGTAGCAATGAAGGAAGGACCAAGGAGAATCTCTGTCCTTTGCCGGATGCAGGACAGAATGGATGAAGAAAGGCTGAAGGAGCTGGGTCTCTAGCTTAGAGGAGACTGAGAGGTGACTTCACTCATGTTTAGAAATATGTGAAGGGCAATTGTCAGGAGGACAGAGCCAGGCTCTTCTCAGTGGTGTCCAACGACAGGACACGGGGTAATGGGTGCCAGCTGAAGCATAAGAGGTTCCATAGGAACATAAGGAAAAAGTTTTTCACTGTGAGGGTGTCAGAGCCTTGGAACAGGCTCCTCAGAGAGGCTGTGAAGTCTCCTCCTCTGGAGACATTCAAAATCCACCTGGATGCATGACCTGCTCTCTCTAGGTGATCCTGCTGTGGCAGTGAGGTTGGATTAGATGATCTTTTGAGGTCCCTTCCAGTCCCTAACATTCTGTGATATGGGTATACTACCTAAACATCAAGTTCCAGTCCACCTATTTCTTTTTCTTGGTTCAGCCATTAAAAAAAGACATTTTGCATATTTGCATCTAAAGAGCACCTAACAAACACAAATGCATAGGTTTCATCTTCGGTTTCAATTGCTACCTCAAAAGCTACAAAATTGTCTTCATTTTTAAGCTATATGCAGGTGAACATCACTGCCTCAGAAGAAGAAAATACTAAATCACATTTGAAGATTGCTTCCAAACCAGCATCATACTTCTATGGCATTTTTAACATGGTCTATAAATTAAGTGTGCAACATTCAAGGCTTAGTTTATTATTTACACTGAATTGCTCACATGTGGCTGTTGTTTTCTGGTTTGGTTTGGGGTTGTTGGTTTTGGGTTTGGTTTTTTTTTTTTTTGGTTGGTTGGTTGTTTTTTGGTATTTTTGTTTGGTTTTGTGGGGAGTTTTGTGGGGTTTTGTGTTTGGGGTTTTTTTTTGTTTGTTTTGCCTGGTTGGTTTTTTGTTTGGTTTTTTTTTCTTTTTTTGTTTCTTTGAGTTTTTTACATTTTCAAATGTATTGGTTCAGAGATTTTCTTCCCGGTTGCAGTGCCTTTTTAAAGCATGGCATCAAGTAATAGAAGGAGACAGATGATAAGCATTGTTGCTCTCCAGAGAATGATTAAGCAAGTCTGCACAAGTTCCCACAAACAGGCTCTTATGTAACAACATATGTTTTCAAAGATATTTTCTGAATGGTGAAGACTCTTCATGAGAAAAACAAAGGATCTTAATAATAAACACTCTGGAAATAACTAAAAATAGAGTGCTATAAATTAAGTAAATTATTAAATGCTTCAAATTCTATAGTAACTTATTCTTTACATTCCTCAAAATCAATCTTTGGTTGATGAAAAGCTCAACATGAGCCTGCAGTGTGCACATGCAGCTCAGACAGCAACCGAGTCCTAGGCTGCATCAAGAGAAGCGTAGGCAGCAGGGCAAGGGAGGGGATTCTGCCGTTTTACTCTGCTCTTGTCAGACTCCACCTGGAGTACTGTGTGCAGTTCTGGAACCCTCAGCACAGGAAGGACATGGAAGTGTTGGAGTGAGTCCAGAGGAGGGCCACAAAGATGATCAGAGGGCTGGAGCAGCTCTCCTATGGGGACAGGCTGAGAGAGTTNCTCCCTCCCTGGAGGTGTTCAAGGCCAGACTGGATGAGGCCTTGAGCAACCTGTACTAGTGGGAGGTATCCCTGCCTATGGCAGGGGGTTGGAACTAGATGATCCTTGAGGTCCCTTCCAACCTTACCATTCTATGATTCTATGATTCTAATCTTGGTCAGTGAGGGGAGGTCCTGCAGTCTCTTGCTCATGCAAACAAAGCATATTCCATATTTCTATAGAATATAATCTGTAATGCTCTGAGGCAAGTTCAGATGATGGTTTTAATGCAGGTAGTCCAGATTACTTCAGTGCAAAAAGCAGAATTCATCATTTTCTTCTCACACACAGAGTATAAATTTTAAATTTCCTAACATTTCCCTTGCATTAGACCTTGCAAATGTACCATTGTTAGATTTAGTATGGCTATAGAGAGACTGAAGTTGTTTGGGGTATTTTTGAGAAATAAACACATAAAACCACTTCAGATTTTCTATCCCTAATTTTAGACAGAATTCTGAATCATTTTATTGTAAGAATTTTAAGCCTCCAAGTGGTTACTTAAAATGACATGAAGAAAATTTTCAACTAGCTAGTATTAGACCTGAGGACAGACTACAATATACTTAGATTTTTTTTCTATCAATTAAAAATGTTGGGACCTGAACATAAAAAAAAAAAATAAAATTAAACAACACAGCATAATACATTACATTTTCAAGTCTCATTTCATCTACAATTTCACTGACCATTTACAAAGATTTGATATTGGGTTTAAACTGGCAGAGGGGAGATTTAGACTAGATGTCAGGAGGAAGTTGTTTGCAGTGAGGGTGGTGAGGTACTGGAACAGGTTGCCCACGGAGGTTGTGGATGCTCCCTCCCTGGAGGCAGTCAATGCCTCCAATGGCAGGGGTTTGGAACTAGATGATCCTTGAGGTCTCTTCCAACCTTACCTTTCCTTCCTTAGCATTCTATGGTTCTATATTGCAAAGGCAGAAAACTGAGGTCAATCAAATCCACCAAAGTTAAGTGTGTTCTCACAACCCAGAACATCAAGCTATGTTCCAGCAGAGCACTTCAAAGATATATAAATAATAGAATGCAAACAAATCACAGTATCACCAAGGTTGGAAGAGACCTCAAAGATCATCAAGTCCAACCAGTTACCACAGACCTCAGGACTAGACCATGGCACCAAGTCCAAACCAGTCTTTAACACCTCCAGGGACAGTGACTCCACCACCTCCCTGGGCAGCCCATTCCAGTAGTGAAAATGCCAACCTGTAAGTCCAAAGAACTATAAGAAAGACTGCTTGCTTCATTTAGTTGTACACAAGTTTGCTGTGTCCCCATAACACACATCTTTCTCAAGTAGGTTAATCACAAAGGGACAATAAAATAGCTAATTCAAGGGATTTTCCCATCACATCTTACATCTGGCTTACTGTAGCCCTTAATACATTATTTGGAATAAAAATTAAGGAAAAAACCCATAAAATTTGTCCCTCTTAAGCCTAATGAGGCAATTCAGAGTTGAGAATGTATGCCTTCTAGGTCACATGAGCCTCTGAAGACAACAGATGGAAGCACTGCAGTTAACAGAAGGACCAGGGAAATCCAAAAAAGCTGCCAAAGCATTCCTGCTCTTTGGCCAGGAACTGCAGAGCTGCCAAAACCAGGGTCAGGACCAGAGAACTGACAACTTGTGTAAATGCCTTCCAGGCTGCGAGGGTCAGGATTCTGAGGGTAGCTGAGCTCCCTAGCTGGGTCTATGTAACTCAAAAAAAGCATATTTTATTTTTCAAAAACCATAGCTAGAGAGGCAGAATCTAGGCCAGCTTCTGAACTAAAAAACATACATTTGCCCTTTAAAAAACAAAACCTTTCATTCCACAGAAGCAGGGAAGATCATCTCAGGCCAAAGCCTGTTTACAATTCCATCCCAGCTGACACATGTTCTTTGAAGAAGGGAAATTCCTGCTCATATATTAAAAGGTTGCCTAACAAACATGGAAGCAAAAGGCAGCCTTCCTACCTAGCTCACCTAAGCGCTGTATCAAACCAAGCTGTCAGATGACTCAGTGACTTCTTCCTAAAATTTCAGTTCTAATATTAGCACCCCAGCTTGGTGCATCCATGGGAAGAGTCAGATCAGAGTCCAAAGGTACTGTTTCTGCTTCTAAGCCTGTAAAGTGGCCATTTACAGATCTTTGCATGCATGTGGATGTTCAGTTAAGGAGTAATTGAAGCAGTTCAGGTAGTGAACACTGGTTAAAAATTAGCTAATGAAATACTGGTTAAAAACCTTGTAGGTAACCAGGAACTTTAGGTGCTCTAGGCACTAAGCATCAGCCAGAAGAAGATACTGAACTTTGTATTTTTAGTTAGTTGTTTGATTTATGAAGCAGTAGAAAGACTGTAGGCCTGCATACTTTCTTTTGCCTCATATACATCTCATTCAAATCCCACCATACAAGCAGGGGACTTGAACCTCCCAGATGAGCCATTAAATAGCCAAAGTCTGGAATACAAAATTACAGACTACTGGCAGAAAAAAAAATAGACTTGATAGAAGGGAGGAGTGAAGAGCCTCCAGTAAGATACATTCAGTACTGTAACAGATTAAGCAGAGACTAACATTTATGAAGCCTTAACCCTTGACTCATTATTAACCTGTGGAAGTGTCTATGAACAGCTGAGTCATTGGTGCAGCTCAGTGTACACTCCACCAGCATACCAGTGCTGTTTAACACCTTTGTCAGTGACATGGACAGAGGAATCAGTGCACCCTCAGCAAGTTTGCAGATGACACCAAGCTGTGTGGCACAGTCGACTTGCTAGAGGGCAGGGATCCATCCAGAGGGACCTGGACAGGCTGGAGAGGTGGGCCCAGGCCAACCTCATGAAACTCAACAAGGCCAAGTGTAAGGTCCTGCACCTGGGTAGGCACAATCCCAAGCACAACTCCAGGCTGGGTGGTGAATGGCTGAGAGCAGCCCTGAGGAAAGGGACCTTGGAGTCTGGGTTGATGAAAAGCTCAACATGAGCCTGCAGTGTGCACATGCAGCCCAGACAGCAACCGAGTCCT
>VWZE01001166.1:109951-134616 GCA_013396675.1 Eubucco bourcierii
TTGGAACTAGATGATCCTTGAGGTCCCTTCCAACCTTACCATTCTATGATTCTATATTTTATTGTGTCTAATTTAGTGGGTACAGGTCTTCTGGTTTATGCTTTTGTCAAAGTATAATTTTAATAATGGACTCGATAAAGTTTTACCTTATGTTGCTTTACCACCTACTTTAGTGATTCTACAGTAAGCAGCTTGTTTCAGGACAACTGAAGTACAGATAAAAAAATGACACTGAAATGGATGCTATATATGACATATTTTGAGGCTACTGTTTCATTTGTGCTTTTTCCAATGTTATCAGAGAAATGGTAATTTACCCTGGCCTTAGTATAGAATCATAGAATGGTAAGGTTGGAAGGGACCTCAAGGATCATCTAGTTCCAAACCCCTGCCATAGGCAGGGACACCTCCCACTAGTACAGCTCACTCAAGGCCTCATCCAACCTGGCCTTAAACACCTCCAGGGAGGGAGCATCCACAACCTCCCTGGGCAACCTGTGCCAGTGCCTCACCACCCTCACTGGAAAGAACTTCCTCCTAACATCCAGTCTAAATCTTCCCTCTGCCAGTTTAAACCCATTGCTCCTAGTCCTGTCATTGCCACTCACTCACCACACAGGACACTTAAGATCTAAAACTGCTGCTTTGAGCTAAACCCATAAAGAACATGCTAAGAAATGCTATATGCTGTTGCACCTACATTAAATTCTCTGCCTCACTTGTGTAGCCCACACCAGGTCAATGTAGGGCTCCTGAACGCTTGATTCACAGACAAGATATGCAATTCAGGTTTCTCAAAAGAGCCAAAACCCAGAGGTCTCAGATGAAGAGTAGCTCTAGGTCATGCCAAGGAAAGGGAAGAGACTCATACTGCAGTATTAGGGACCAAAATTCTCAGTAGGTTTAAGGCATCTCTTTCTACCAGCCTCATCCTGGAGTTTGATGCATTAATATTTGCCCCTCTTTCGAAAGAGTAATGGCAGTGGCTATATCCACAAGCCAACAGGTAAGCAAATCAGTAAGTGACTGAATTACATCAAGGGAAATTGATTCCTTGCCTGCTTCTCCACCAGAAGGGATTTAAACCTGCCTTTGTCATCACCAGAAGGCTGTCAAAAATGCTAAGATGCAACAGAAGAACTGTAGGAGGTAAGTTTATTCATCCCCTTCAGTTCAAATCATTTTGCATAATTAAAGATCCACTTGAACAAAGGCTATATATTATGGCCTAGTGGAACTGGCACTCCTGTAGGAGGCAGGAAGTTCAGATTGCAGTCTCAGGTCTGTGGAAGCATTTAACACTTAAACTGAACTGTCCTTCCTTGCTCCAGTCATCCTTAATCTAGAAAGTACACCACTTGTGTTAACCCTTAAATATTTCATGCAGAGATGTTCAATACAGAAGGCTGAGAACTGTTCTGTACAATAACTTAGTGGGCACTGTACTATTGTAAAACAATGAATAAGGCAGGCTTAAGTTTTAATGAGTAGAGGAGCTGAACCCAAGCCTCTCAGCCAAATGACCTAGTGTTAAGTGGAGAGCTAGAGAAAGATGCAGGACAAAACTGTGGAGACTATCTTTCTTTCCACAGTGGTTTATAAAAAGCATGACCTTCTGAGGCTGCTTTAAATATGTCTGCTGGATGGAGTCCTGCAGAGAAGATAAAGGATGCCTACCCACACTGCTAATCCTAATACATCTTCACTGCTAATCCTAAAACATCTTGGACATGATTATGTCAACAAATTAAACATTTACACCTAGCAAATCCCATTACTGAAAAATGAACTCTCATTCAAATGAAAACTGAAAGAACATAAAAGAATCCAAAAATCAGGCACCTAGTTCAGAAAAACAATTTAAATTTAGATCTTAAAACTCTGTAGCTCTTAGACTCTGCTGGTTTAAAAAATGTTTACATCTAGCATTTGTGCCCAGCAGTTCTGGTTTGTGTATGTATGTGTATCTGTCACATCCAGGCAGGTAAGTGTTAAAAACCAGGAGAAAACAATAGGAGGTTAAAGTATGCAATGCAATAAGAATGTTTAGCATGCCCTGACACTCCAATTTCTCCCCCTCCCCCCTTCAGGCATCTAATTGTTTGCTTTTCCTCCTACATACAATAATGAAGTGAACTACAATCAAAGTGTGATGACAAACGGTCCCAGGGTTTGCATTCTTTGGAATACATTGGCATTTGTAAACCATGAAAGAAACCTAGATGTAATCAACCACCCTCATACACAAGAAGGATCTGGAAGAGTATGTTGGCAAAATCTTCAAACCACATTAAGCACTAATTTGAAAGCATGTTTGAAAGGAAGAAAGCAATGCATCTAATACCGGTTTATTTGTGTAACAACAACTAGAAACTGAACTTGCTAGACATATTTTGAAAGATGGAAACAATTAAAAAACATTTCTTTTAAAATGCAATGTCTGCTTAGATCATTGGAGAACTTAAATTAAGGTTGCACATATCAACATTTTGTTAGATAACCTTCATCTTGCCTTGGGTTACTAATATTCAGTAACTGATACACTAAAATTCAGCACTGCATGGAAACATCGCATCTGTGCCCACCAAAGCTCACAAGAGCTGTGTCTGTAGGTTGCTGATGGAAATAGTGCTGTACTCCCATGAACTAAACCATATTGGCTGCAGGATGACAATTGTTCTGCCTCAACATTCAAAACAAACTTTGACCCTTGTGTCAAAAAACGTGCTTCTCCAAGCAGAGTGACCAAGCTGTTCCATGTCATCAATGTAACCAACTGTTTATAGAATCATAGAATGGTAAGGTTGGAAGGGACCTCAAGGATCTAGTTCCAACCCCCTGCCATACGCAGGGACACCTCCCACTAGTACAGCTCACTCAAGGCCCCCTCCAACCTGATATTGAACACCTCCAGGGAGGGAGCAGCCACAACCTCCCTGGGCAACCTCTGCCAGTGTCTCACCACCCTCCCTGTAATGAACTTCCTCCTGACATCCAGTCTAAATCTTCCCTCTGCCAGCTTAAACCCATTGCCCCTTGTCCTGTCATTGCAAGACCTTGTCAATAGTCCCTCCCCAGCCTTCCTATAGGCCCCCTTCAGATATTGGATCTCCTCAAAGCCTTCTCTTCTCCATGCTGCAGAGCCCCAACTCTCTCAGTCTGTCCTCATCGGAGAGCTGCTCCAGCCCTCTGATTCACTTCACTAGTGAATTAAAATGGACAAAGTACACTGAGACGACAAGTTACTCACATCCTCCTCTTCAGTGCTAAAACATTGACCAGAAGGATAAAGATCCGAGTGGCAGCAAGCTTAGCGAGGAGATGAATGCTGAAATGGTGTTTAAAATAGCTTCAAATATTTAACCTTTAAATTAAAATGAGCCTTAAATTAAGGATTAACATAACCTGTACTGTTGTCAGTCATGTTTCAAACACAGTATTTCAGATTGCTGGATGCTGCCTCCTTCAAAACAAAATCAAGTGATTCCAAAGCTCAAGCCTGAACTGTTAACATTTTTAGATACTCACTTTTGGCCTATTGCAGTCTTATTAATCACAGACATACAAGCTTCAGAAATTGCTTGCATGTCTTCATAACATGATTCTTCCCTTTTTTTTTTTTTTTTTTTTTTTTTCATGCTTTGATGAGCAGCAAAATCATTAGCCTTTATAAGCATCATCATTAGCACTGCATTAGTACACAAAGGAACTGAACAGTTCATGCCCACAAGCTATCCTTTCCTATTTCCTGGAAACAGACCCACTACAGTGGCTGTGGTTACTTTTATTCTTGAGTATTTTAAGTGCAGTAGAAACTTGGCTATACAGAAGGATGATACAGAGTTGGAGATTACCTGACTGATCTTTGATGCCTTCACTTTACATGAAGCATCCTCCGGTTCTCACCTTCAGTGGGAAATTACAGTGACTTATATAGAATCATAGAATGGTAAGGTTGGAAAGGACCTCAAAGATCATCTAGTTCCAACCCCCTGCCATAGGCAGGGACACCTCCCACTAGTACAGCTCACTCAAGGCTTCGATATATAAGCTGTATGAATGTTCCAAGAGACTGTTTTTGGTGTTTGCTTTGTTTGTTTGTGTTGTTTTGGGCTTGTTTTTTTTAATGAGTGTAATCAGTGCATATCAATCAAAACTCTACAGAACCAAGAGGGGGGAGGTGGGGTGTGGAATATCAATATAGTAAAGTAGAACATTTGCAGATAATATACAGTAATTTAAAATAAATGTAAAAAAAAAAAAAGGCACCACTTCCATAGTGCTACAATAATTGAATTTTAGAAAGAAAATGGTGGTAATTACCCCACAAAACAGCTTAATCACTCATTTAAAAAGGGTAAGTTCAAATCACTCATTAAAATCAACATATTAAAAGCAACATATTAAAAGCAACATATTAAAAGCAACATATTAGAGCAGAACATTTGCAGATAATGTACAGTAATTTTTTAAAAATGTAAAAAAGTTTAAATCACTCATTAAAATCAATATATCAAAATCAATATATCAAAATCAAAATACTACAAATAAAAATACTAAAAATCAAAATACTAACATAGAACATTTGCAGATAATATGCAGTAATTTAGAATAAATGTTAAAAAAAAAAAGGTAACACTTTCATAGTGCTACAATACTTGAGTTTCAGAAATAAAATGGTGGTAATTGCCCCACAAAACAACTTAATCAATCATTAAAAAAGGTTAAGTTTAATTCACTCATTAAAATCAATATATTAAATGGGAACATTTGCAGATAATATACAGTACTTTAAAATAAATTTAAAAGGGAAAAAAAAAAAGATACCACTTCCATAGTGTTACAATAATTGAATTTTAGAAATAAAATGGTGGTAATTACCTCACAAAACAGCTTAATCACTCATTAAAAAAGGTTAAGTTTAAATCACTCATTAAAATCAATATATCAAAATATATATATCAAAATACATATATCAAAATACATATATTAAAGCAGAACATTTGTAGATGATATACAGTAATTTAATATATTTTTTTTAAATGGGCAACACTTCCATAGTGCTACAGTACTTGAGTTTTAGAAATAAAATGGTGGTAATTACCCCAAGAAGCAGCTTAATCACTCATTAAAAAAGGATAAGTTCCAATCACTCATTAAAGTCAATACATTAAAGTCAATACATTAAAGTCAATACATTAAAAGAACATTTGCAGATAATATAAAGTAATTTAAAATAAATTTAAAAGAAAAAAAAAAAGGCACCACTTCCATAGTGCTAAAATAATTGAATTTTAGAAATAAAATGGTGGTAATTATCTCAAAACAGCTTAATCACTCATTTAAAAAGGTTAAGTTTAAATCACTCATTAAAATCAATATAGTGAAATCAATATAGTGAAATCAATATAGTAAAGTAGAACATTTGCAGATAATAAACAGTAATTTAAAATAAATTTTTAAAGAAAAAAGGCACCACTTCCATAGTGCTACAGTACTTGAGTTTTAGAAATAAAATGGTGGTAATTACCCCACGAAACAGCTTAATCACTCGTTAAAAAAGGTTAAGTGGTAAAATGTTGCAGACAAGGAATAATAATCTGCTTGATGAATCTAAAACTCACCACTGATACAGTGAGTAGATTTCAAACACACAAGGAGTGCCATCACACTATATTACATAATATTTACATTTTCGTAGTAGGACAGCTTGCTACACATGGTGTAGAAGCAGTTTTCAGGAAATTCTTGCTTCAGAGGAAGAGAAAATAGACTGTGACGGGCATCAGAGAACCAGGACTAGAAATTACAATTATATCACCTTTTAAATATCAATGTAAGGAGCAAACTGCAGATCTGCAGTTGTAAACACAGGCACGACCATTAGAGAAACAAGGAGACAGCATACACAGAAAATAAACACATCACATTTGGCCACCCTTCCAATTTCATTTCACATTTTTTTGCAAACACCAAAGACAAAAGTCTTCACTTGTAGCTCAAAATAGGTAAGTTACAGCAGTAATACAAACTCTAGCACACTTACTAAGGGCTCTATCCTTGAAACCATCACTGTGGACACGAGCTTCAAGGAGAATGAAGAACTAAAAATGCATACACCACTAATATACACTATATTACTTTTTCTATTGTATATGCCCTCATACTTCCCAAAATATTTACATCTATTCATGATTTAATAGGTGCTCAAAGTTACACAGCTGCAACTAAATTCTAATAGCTGTGAATCACTGGATGTAGTTTATTAATAGATGTAAATTCTGCTTCAAAGGCAGAAGAATAAAAGTGTACTATAAAACCAACTGTAAAAGTATTATTGGTAGAAGGGAGAACTTAAGGAAGAAAACTAGAGGGTTTAAAGTAAAAGCATCTTAGAATAACAAAAATACCTGTCATCTGTGTGGCTGTTAGTAAAAGGTGCAATAAATATTTGCTTCTACAGTTAATATCATAATATGAAAATGCGAGAACCAAGATACAAGTAGTCAACGGAACTTAGATCTTCACACTTCGGTGTGCAAGCAGACACTGTGCAAGTGAGCACTGTGTCCTCAGGTACAAAACCACCAAGTTCATCATCTGTCTGTGTTCCAAGCAAAAGTCCAAAGTTCCAGGTGTTCAGAGGTACTGCTTCAAATACACCAAGAAAATAACAACATTATAGGTCTTCCAAACAGAGAACGGAGGTTTTATAGAAACCAGTTCATTCATGCCCAGATACCTACAACATTAGTAGCAATGTTTGGAAGTATCACAGTATCACCAAGGTTGGAAGAGACCTCAAAGATCATGAACCCAGTACCACAGACCTAAAGACTAGACCATGGCACCAAGTGCCACATCCAAAGCCACCTTGAACACCTCCAGGGACGGTGACTCCCTGGGCAGCCCATTCCAGTAGTGAATGTAATGTAAGTGAAATGAATGTAATGAAGTCAAAGTAATTTAAGTTTCTATCAGTGTTTATAAAGTGTTCATGCTTACTAGGAAAGCTTGTAACTCCCAAACTATGAAAAAAAAAAAAACCAGCTAACAAGTTTCTCCCATTCTAATCTAGGACACAGACAATATTCTATGTGAAAAAGTTATTTATAAATGTAAAGTATTTTCAATCAAATGTTATATAATAGAACTTTTCAAGTACTACTATACTGTCCTGTAATGCCTACAGACCAATCTTCAACTACTTCCAGCAGCTTCTTAGTTTCCATATTTTTGTCATATGACATATTTCTCTTCCTATGGAAAAGACTGCATGTAGCAAACTCCCTTATAGAATCATAGAATGGTAAGGTTGGAAGGGACCTCAAGGATCATCTAGTTCCAACCCCCTGCCATAGGCAGGGACACCTCCCACTAGTACAGCTCACTCAAGGCCTCATCCAGTCTGGCCTTGAACACCTCCAGGGAGGGAGCAGTCACAACCTCCCTGGGCAACCTGTGCCAGTGTTTCACCACCCTCACTGGAAAGAACTTCCTCCTAACATCCAGTCTAAATCTCCCCTCTGCCAGTTTAAACCCATTGCCCCTTGTCCTGTCATTGCAAGACTTTGTCAATAGTCCCTTCCCAGCCTTTCTGTAGGTCCCCTTCAGATACTGGAAGGCTACTCTAAGGTCTATATGTGGTTAGGCTACTGCTTGCACATGAGCTCTGTAACAACACAGCAGCCTGAGTGTCCCAGTAAGAAAACTGATTGTGTCTCCAAAGACAGTGAGGAAGAACAACACTGCCATCTCCATCCTAAATGCTGAAGTACAACTATCACACAAAATCACGACAAAATATATCAAATAAGAGCATATGTAAAGGCTTCTAAATTTATTTAAGAACAAATAAGGAGAAATACCATCAGGCATAAAATCTAAGCTTAACCAACCAACATAGAATACTATACCAGAAAAACATCAAAATCAGACTTAAAGCCTAGAGGGGACATAGCAAGTGAGCTGAAAATGCAAATTCTTCTTTCACATTTCCAGCCTCAGCCCCCACCCTCCAGTGACTGGCATCACTTCACTTCATGAAGACACACATCAAAGCATTTCTACACTGTGGCTTATTTGCCAGTGTTCCAGATAATACAAACTGTGGTGGGTTTTTTTGTTTAGGGTTAAGTTAGGTTTATGCACTGGGAAGCAGATGATCAGTAACTCAGCTGCCACAGCTGTAATCTGGTGCTGTTCCTTAACAAGCAGAATAGAACCTTCCTTCCCTCTTAATCCTCACACAAAGCTGAGCAAAGTCTTTTTTTTTCTGGCATGGATTATTTGAATATGTATCTTCCTTCAATGGTATTTGTTAAAGGTTCAGGTTACCCGAGAAGCAGGTCCTGCAAGGGAAAATGCAGGAGGTAACAAACAGTCTCACTAGCCACCACAACAGAGCAAGCAAATTGAATTGCTGCTATTCTGAGCTTTGGGTGAAATTCAGAAGTGGAAATGTTCTTGGCACTCATTGCAGCCTGACAGAACAGCTAGGCAATAGAAGTAAGCTGCTACCACAATCATTACCTACTCTCCCCACACTGAATGAAAATTCCTGTCAGCTCCCCAGCTCAGCTCAGGCAAACTGACAGATAATTAATCCTACCCAAAGTAATTAGGTTTCTGTCACTTAAGCTCCTGGGATCAGTTCCATAGAAGGTGTGAATCATTTAAAAGAGTTTGCTAACACAATAAGAACAGGCATAGACAAATAGCATCACCTCTCTTTTTCAAAGGTCAGTGAGAAACAACTGCAGCTGAAGAATATATCAACTTACATGCAGACAGAATTTCTGCAGATTAACCCAGACAGTGACACAAATGCCACTCAGGTGAAAGCAACAAGTAAAATGAGAAAAGCATTCTCATGGGTAGTCTTTGGCCAAAGAAACGGACAGGCCTTACAAGCACCTTCATAGAATCATAGAATGGTAAGGTTGGAAGGGACCTCAAGGATCATCTAGTTCCAACCCCCTGCCATAGGCAGGGACACCTCCCACTAGTACAGCTCACTCAAGGCCTCATCCAACCTGGCCTTGAACACCTCCAGGGAGGGAGCAGCCACAACCTCCCTGGGCAACCTGTGCCAGTGCCTCACCACCCTCACTCCAAAGAACTTCCTCCTAACATCCAGTCTAAATCTCCCCTCTGCCAGTTTAAACCCATTGCCCCTTGTCCTGTCATTGCAAGACCTTGTCAATAGTCCCTCCCCAGCCTTCCTGTAGGTCCCCTTCAGATACTGGAAGGCTACTCTAAGGTCTCCTCAAAGTCTTCTCTTCTCCAGGCTGCAGAGCCCCAACTCTCTCAGCCTGTCCTCATAGCAGAGCTGCTCCAGCCCTCTGATCATCTTTGTGGCCCTCCTCTGGACCCGCTCCAACACTTCCATGTCCTTCCTGTGCTGAGGGCTCCAGAACTGCACACAGTACTCCAGGTGGGGTCTGACAAGAGCAGAGTAAAGGGGCAGAATCCCCTCCCTTGCCCTGCTGGCCACGCTGCTCTTGATGCAGCCCAGCACTCGGTTGCTGTCTGGGCTGCATGTGCACACTGCAGGCTCATGTTGAGCTTTTCATCAACCCAGACTCCAAGGTCCTTTTCCTCAGGGCTGCTCTCCAGCCATTCACCACCCAGCCTGTATTTGTGCTTGGGATTGTGCCTACCCAGGTGCAGGACCTTACACTTGGCCTTGTTGAGTTTCATGAGGTTGGCCTGGGCCCAACTCTCCAGCCTGTCCAGGTCCCTCTGGATGGATCCCTGCCCTCTAGCAAGTCGACTGTGCCACACAGCTTGGTGTCATCTGCAAACTTGCTGAGGGTGCACTGATTCCTCTGTCCATGGCACTAACAAAGATGCAAAACAGCACTGGTCCCAGCACTGACCCCTGAGGGCACCACTTGTCACTTGTCTCCAGGTGGACATTGTGCCCTTGATCACCACTCTCTGTGTGCGACCATCCACCCAATTCCTTATCCAGCGAGTACCTACTATTAACATTAACTGTAAAAGTAAAGCATACTTTCTGCCATTTTACTTTTGCAAAGCCTTGGGATATGATTGCATATGAGAGTAATTCAGCCAAAGAAAATTCTGGACACAAAGCTTCCAGGAAACGAGTTCAACCTACAGAAAATTCATGCTTAATAAATAGGGAACTTTATTCAAGAGCCAGCCTATAAAGCTTTAGGCATCAGAATGAACAGAAGGAACTGAGTGAATTTATTTGCTGGCTACAATAGGTGTGTGGGGAAAAAAGAAGAAAAAAAAAACAACAACTAAGGGCCTTCATTTATTCACCTAGTTTGTTGAGAAAAAAATATGTATTTGAACTGCAGAGAAGAGACTTTGGAGGAGATGACTGCTGACAAATATTTTCCTTATTATCAGGTTTGAGACAATCAGGATTCTGGCAAGAACACACAGGAAAACAAAGTACACAATTGTATACTGTCAGTGCATCCTGACGTGTAGGTCCTGCTTGGCACAAAACAGGTTTCAGAAAAGTATTTCTATCACCTTCTGTTCTACATACAAAGCAAACCCAAAGTTTTAGAAAAACTTACAGTTGCTGAACAGAAACAAAGTGAAACAAATGGACCTTTCATTGGGTGGAAACAGATCTGGTAGAGATGTTAGCACTGTCAGGCCACTGTCAACCTACATCCTTCAACAAATGAGGGAGAAACAAACATGTGCTAGGCACTGAACAATGGAAGGAAATTTGTGCTTAATCCAGCCCCAGAAAATAAAGTTCAGCCTCCAAGTGAAAACCGAGGATGACCCATACATATGAGATGCACATCTGATTAGAAAATACGAGACATTTAGTAATCCCAGACATGACTTAAAGAATAACTGAGATGTCCTTAGAAGCTTCTAAGGCAAATACTAACAGCCCTCTGGTATCAGTTTCAAAGTCTAAGCTATCAAGTCAAGAAACAACTGCAGCGTTGTTAGGTGAATGTAAGTCAGCTCAGAAAAAAGACTGCTTAGGTTTTACCTCACTTAGTGCAATAACCTCAGGAGAGGGTTAATGTCTGTAATGTCCATAAAACTCCTGCTCCTCACTCAGCGAGGCTGCATTTGCACACCGACTACAAATAAGGAACTACCTCCAAATATGCACTCCAGATCATTCAGAAAAAGGCCAAAATACAAAAGTGCCAATGTGGTTTTACGTAATTTGGGATAAGGGAAGTCAGATATTAAGAATTATTTAGCTTAACTTTAAGAATAAAAATTCTGGAACTGAAAAGGAAACAGTATACCTTAAAAAACACTGCAGTTATGAGAGGATTAATGGAAAAGGATACCAGTGGTACATCAGAACAGCTCTCATCCTTTCCTGCAAAGGTTTAAATTTGGTGGATGGAAAATAGCTTTATCCAAGACTCCAGGGTTATCACTTTTCCAAAAGAAATTTGTGGTGCTCTCCTGAGTACCATAGTTATTATCACTAAACACAACACATTTGATCCACAAGTGCTTAACAAGAGAATCACAGAATCATAGAATTGTAAGGTTGGAAGGGACCTCAAGGATCATCTAGTTCCAACCCCCTGCCATAGGCAGGGACACCTCCCACTAGTACAGCTCACTCAAGGCCTCCTCCTACCTGGCCTTAAACACCTCCAGGGAGTGAGCAGCCACAACTTGCCTGGGCAACCTGTGCCAGTGCCTCACCCACCCTCACTGTAAAGAACTTCTTCCTAACATCCAGTCTAAATCTCCCCTCTGCCACTTTAAACCCATTGCCCCTTGTCCTGTCATTGCGAGACCTTGTCAGTAGTCCCTCCCCAGCCTTCCTGTAGGCCTCCCTCAGACACTGGAAGGCTACTCTAAGGTCTCCTCAAAGTCTTCTCCAGGCTGAAAAGCCTCAACTCTCGTAGCACGTCCTTATAGCAGAGCTGCTCCAGCCCACTGAGCATCTTCGTGGCCCTGAGGTTGCACATTTCAGAAGTACAAATGCAGAGCTGGCTGGATTTGTCATCTATAAGCAATACAGCTTATCCAAAAATGTTTTTTTTTTCCCAGCACAGATATAAACTTTAGCAGAAATATAATTAATTACCTATCCCAAAAGCCTTTTCCCACAGGACTGCTTTTTTAAAACGATAGTAAATCTTCTAACATTTTGGCCCAATGTCCAAATGCAGGTGGAGATACCAAGGAAAAATCTGTGCAGGATTTTCATAGAGACTTAATTTAGATTGTCTCAAATTAGCAGGTAACTTTAATAAAAAAGCATTTCTGATAGAGTTAGAAACAGTTACTTCAAGTGAGGTGGGATCCTTGATGATCATCTGGTCTGGTACCTTCTCTAAGATGGACTAACCCTGAAATTCATTTAGATTAGTCAAGGTTCTGACCAGTCCATTAATTGTACTTCCTATATTTTATAACACTGTGAAGAAGACTGAAGCTCTCAACTTACCTATGAATATAACTGTCCATGTTTAATTGCTGTGATTAGCCTCCATTCTGTAATAGTTACCACAAAAGTAATTCTTTTGTGATAAATTTTGGGGTTTGGAATTTAATATTTATCAAGGTTATTTAAAAATACTCCATTGGCAAAGTAAAAGTTTTAATTCTCTTGATATACAAAAGTTAATTTCTTGCATTTTAGAAGTCTTTTTTCTTTTCCTGTAAGCAGCATGTGACAATCATCCTTTAAAGTTTTCACTTAAAATTAAGGTAAAATATTTCCTACAGTATTACAGATTTTTTTCAGTATGGTTTTTAATAGATTGATGCATTTTAGTCAAGCAAAGCTGCTGCAGTCTCTGGGATAGAAATCATTTACTAGACTATCCTACCAGACAGGAGTTTACTTTATTAGTGCCCATTCTCTTGCTGTGAATTCCAGTGGGCTGTAAATAAAAACAAGGCCTATTTTATTCAAATAGACACCCAGCTTTACATACTCAAATAGACAAAATTATTTTGAAGGTAATTGCCTAAATATTCTAGGGACATGAGCCTAGGCACTACAAAGCTTCTCTAAAGCTGCTACCTGACTTCATTTGGACACTTCAGAAAGCCTAAGCCTACATCCAGTGAATAACCCAGGTATAGATCCACTTCTGTACATATACAGGGAGGAAACACCTAGAACAAGAAGCATGCTGACATTCTGGATGCTACTGAATACCTAATGCAAGCCTAGTATAGTTCAGAAGAGATTCAGCAGGAAAAGAGTAACTTATATTGATTTCAGTAGAATTTAGATAATGACTAGTCTCATGGCTCAGGTACCTTCAGTTCCCCCAGAACTGAGGAAGGGCAGTTCCCCTGAAAGTACTTATGAAAAGTTCCTAAGTTAGGGGCCAGACAGCAAAACAATTTTGCCTAAGGTTGCCAACAAAATGAAATCCATTATTTCATTTTCAGCAGATTTAACAGACCACCAGGGGCCACTGCATATAGACTCTCTCCATGTTTACATCTGTACTACTATGCAAAAACTGATTGCAAGATTCAAAAACCTAGAACAAACTCAGTTTTGTAGCCTGGTGAAAAATCATTCTTAGAAAAGAGGATTTTCTTGGTTCCTCAGTTTCCTAGGCTAGAAGCTAAAGGGGCTCAATACTTTCCCTGCTCTCATGAATCTTTTGGGTCTGCTCTGAACTGTTTGATAAGCCAGAGGCATCCAGATTTTGCTTATGCAGAGTGCAGGCAGCCTGAATCTCCCCATAGTCATAACTATTTACACTACAAACTTGAATACTGAAAGGTTTACAAAACAATTAGCAAATCTACAAAATATGTCCAAGATTTACAAACAGCTCAACCATCATACCAAATGTAATACAGTGATTTATTCCTCTGTCTGAATTTAATTTCTTAACCAGAGTTTGTAGTCAAAATAAAGACACAGCAAGTTATTCCCTAATCCCAGTTGCACTAGATAAGCTTCCAGCCCTGTTGATGCCTCACTGAAAAGGGGGAGACTTTTAAAATGTTTCAGTTCTTCACCAGATTTGCAATTAGGTGGAAATATAAAAATTAAAACGTAGAAAACAGATTAAGAATGAAGAGAAAAGGACCAGAAAAGGACCATACAAAGACTGAGCTGGTAGTAATTGTGATACCATCCCTACTTGACTACGGTGGTTTTCTCTGGTGGATGCTACCCTAATTCAGCACACAATGTTTCAAATACTGCAAAGAATTAGATTTTTTTTCTTCCAGGAGAGGGCTGCTCTGGTTCTAAATCAGCAGACCTCAGTGAGATTAACGAAAAATGCTGTTCCAGTTGCCTATGCTTAACAAGGTCCACTCAGCACAAAACACAACTCGCTTCACTGGCTGCACCAACCTTCCTAATCACAAATGACAGAAAATAAAACCCAATCCTACCAAAGTTCACATGTGGGCAAAAGGTATTTTGCAGTCCAAATGCCAAGCATCCAATTAAGGCTCTAGAGCAACATTTGTATCAGCCTACAAAGAAAAGTATTCTGTCAGTAAAGTAATAATTGGGTGAAAAAGATTCTTAGGAGTGACGTGAATATCTATATGTCTATTGGTACAACACTTTCAGGTACAATTACAAATGGCAGGATTCCAGTCACTTATCTAAGTACATTCAAAAAGCAGTTTGCCTACATAAACATCAGAAGACAGAAGATACTTTAGATTTATCAATATATTTTCAACAGGTCAATTCTGATAATTATGACTTGATGAAATATTGAAGACTGTTGCATATGAAACCATCATATCCATCCACACTATGGCATGAACTGCAGCTTGAGAGAAACTATTACTTGTTCAAACCCAGAAAGCAGTAAAGATATTAGCTACTTTCATATCCTATTCTGCAGTCTCCAACTAATACTACATTAAGTTCAGCCATAGTCTCTAACAAGTTCTGGGGGAAGGAATAATTGACATGGTAAATTTGCTTTTGAATTCAATGAACATTTAAATTAATCTATTTCCCATTTAGCTCTCCAACGGGAAACAATATTTTCACTTGTAAACATACTGTTTCATAATCTGACATTTTGTGCTTTTGAGTGTCCTCTGAAATAAAAGCTACTGAAGGCTAATAATTACTTTTTAAAATAAAGAGTTACCTTTTCAACATAAATCTTTCAATACTTTCTGCACTCCTCCACAACCTAACATGCTTGAAGGAAAATTTAACCCAGTACCCAAATATAACTTTAAACATGAGGTCATCTAAACATCTGTCTCCAATATATCCCTAGGGATTTAAATCAAAAGTCTACTAAACATGTACAATCATTTTGAAAATAAATAACAGAACAAATTTAGTCTTGATTACGATTATCATGCTTTTTAAAAGGAAACATTTATTCTAACAAGAAAAGTCTGAACTTACTTAAACTTTATGGACATACATAGTACTGTGTGGAGTACTGTGTGCAGTTCTGGAGCCCTCAGCACAGGAAAGACATGGAACTGTTGGAGCAGGTCCAGAGGAGGGCCACGAGGATGATCAGAGGGCTGGAGCAGCTCTGCTATGAGGACAGGCTGAGGGAGTTGGGGCTCTGCAGCCTGGAGAAGAGAAGACTTTGAGGAGACCTTAGAGTAGCCTTCCAGTATCTGAAGGGGGCCTACAGGAAGGCTGGGTAGGGATTATTGACAAGGCCTTGTAATGACAGGACAAGGGGCAATGGGTTTAAACTGGCAGAGGGGAAATTTAGAGTGGATGTTAGGAGGAAGTTCTTTGGAGTGAGGCACTNATTCTATGACATTAACTTAAGAGTTTCATACCCCAAATAAGACACTTCTTTCCATTTAGTCTTGTCTCTAACAATGTTCGTTGCTTTGTATTTGCAGAAAGCCTGTATGTTTTCTTCCTCCTTTTTAGAAATGTCTAGTCAATAAAGCTATTATTTTTTTATCATATGAAGCATAATTCTGCACAAAGAAGAAAAGTTTGCTGATGAATTAGTGGAAAATGTTGATTTGTTTCTTTATTGCCATCTTGGATAGCCAACATCACACTTCACACTAAGGGAGAATAAAGGAGACAAAACATCTTGGTACTTATTTTCTCCACTGCTTAGGAAAAACACAGAACAGTTTGTTTTAACAGTTAGTCTCATTACCCAGTCACCATTACAGTTTTGCTATGAAAAAGTTTTACTAATAGGTATAATGAGTAGGTGGCAGCCAGATCATCACTGCTTAATCCAGTTGCCCCAATCCCATTCAGAATCCCAATCCCACACAGGAGAAAAGAATTAAACTCTTATCAATACAACACAATACTTTATAAATTCCATTGTTTTAGCTCTGTAACCCCAGACCTGAAGATGAATGAAGATTGGGACCATCAGGACTCAAAGTTCTCAGGTTCTTCCAGGTACACTTTTTGATGAGTGTGCTGGTTTTGAGGCTAATTGGAATATTTTAATGGAGAAAATTACATTATAGGTTGTGAAAGGAAAACAATGGTGATGTCTGCTTCACTCATAGGCTTGCTGAGATGTACAACATAAACATAGATAAGACACAGACACTCAGGCTTGGAGAGTCTGGGGCTGTCTAGCTTTTTGCCTTCTCCTCTCTGCTGAATAACTTAACTAACCACTTTCCTTCTAACCACCCTGGCTGATCCTCCAAACTCACCCTGAGTGTAAGCCAAACCCTGGGGTAAGGTATAGGAGTGGGGAGAAGGTGGAAGGGTGGTTGGGAGCCCCTCCTGGGAGGGGTGTTGTGTTTCTGTATTACCTTTAACTTGTATATTTCTGTAAATATTCCTGTATATAGTGTTTATCTCTGCTTGTATATTATGCTGAGCTGTAAATAGAGCTTCAGTCCTTAACTTCCAGCTGGCTGAGTCTAGTCTGGGTGATTTTACAAAGTGGGGGGGGGCAGGGAACTCCCAAACCCTCACAGGTGAGGAGCTGCTGCAAGGGTGAACTAGTACAGCAATCTAGAGAGAGAGGCTCCCAGGGAGATGTACCTAAAAATGGGTGCTGGACACAAGGATTAAAATGTGCAGCATGAATAAGGCAAACACTCTTCACACGCCATTCTGACAAAACTATGTGTGTAAACTCCTACAAGTTTATAAGTTTACAACTCCACTTGTCAGCATAAGGCAGCATTTTGAAAAACAAATTCTCACATAATGCAGCCTGATGCTTTGATTTCTACCTGTTGCCTACAGGTAACATTTGCATACACTATCACAGGCAAGGCAGTATTGCAAACCTGCCTGCAAAGCAGATAGATACAACCAACCTAAAAAACCTAGTGTACCATCACTAACCTCGAGCATTTATGGCCTCATGGCTCAGATCCAAAATTCATCTAAGAATTCTGAGAATAATCTTCAAAGGGTTTTGGGGTTTCAGGCTCTTAAAGCCTTCTCAGTCAGTTCATCATTTCAAGCTTTAATGCCACAACAGCAAGGATAAAATTTGATTAAACTTGTATTACATTAAAAAAAAAAAACAAAAAAAACCAAAAACCTTTCATGCTTTGAAATGTATCTCCACAAGGTGGAGGACACATCAAATATTACAAAATATGTAACAAAAAGTTAAAGTTCGTTCCTGTGTCTATGATTATGCCAGTCAGAGGCATCACTTGGTATTTTCATTTGCAATTTTAATATGCCCTTCATTTTTTTGCCAAGTTCAGCATGCTGTCTGAGGTCAGCTGAAAAAGACAAGCAGTATTTACAATGCATTAAAAATATATAGTGGCTTGCTTTCAGAAATTAGTATATGTTGAGATATAAGTGCTGGTAATAGAAAAACAAGTAAAACTCAACTCTGCTGCAATAAACACTCAGAATGAGCTCTAAGAGGAAATGTAAAGAATTTTCTCAAATTAAAAGTTCTAAGAATCTGCCTTTGTTTTTAGGAGTGTTGCTGTTTAGAGACACCAGCACAATAAAAACAGCAAAAAAAACCCCAAAAAACCAGGAAACTAGGATGACACCATGAACTGGGAAATGATCCATTGACTAAAGACTGAAAGATGACCCATAAACTATGTTTCCTGCCAAAAATTGGTAGATTGAAAAGGATCCAGAAGAAAAACAAAAGCAGCTGTTAACAGTGCAGATCTAAAGGCCAGTAACTCCTCTGTTTCCTTCCCTGCTACATGGGTGGGACTTCTCAACAACACTCAGACTTAGATAGGACCATATTTTCTCATCAGAAAATCACCACTACAGACTGCTGAAGCCTTAGATGTCTCAGATTTTGGTGAAATTATAGCTGATTGTTACGAGCCCCTAGGATCAAACACACTGCGTCAAAAATAAAAGATACTTATCCTGCAAGTATTCAACTTTCAACACAACTAAAGCAGTTGACCTGTGCTACAGACTTGCAGTACAGAAAGCAATGACTAATAATGAACACTTCCTTGCATAAATGATAATTAGGCATCAGAGTGAACACTTATGATCATAAAAACCAGAATTGATTTGTTTTATCCAACAAGAGCAGTGCTGATTCCCACAGACAGCAAATGCCAGTTCATCTCCAAAGAGGGGAAAAGAGTTAATTACATGTCTTGAACTCCAGTTGAAGCAGAACAAATTTAGGGCCTTTATGATCAAGCTGCAGATAATGAAAACTATTTAGAGGGATTCCTTTAACTGCTGGCAGCTATCTCCATTCACTGCAATACTCATTTTCAAGATTTCCAGATTCTAAGATTCGTATCTCTACCTGAAAAGGCAGGGGGTTTTTCTGCTTTTCTTTAGCTCTTTCAGCACTTTTAATTCATACCAACTCTAATCTTAATACTTAGGCCAGTCTGAATAATTTTAAGTTAAAGAAACCTATTTTTCACAGAGGATTTCAGAGTTACTTTTGTGACACCTATCTTCTTCCAATGGCAGTGGTCTAACTTTGTGTCTCCCGCCTTGCTAGCTTTAACCAGAAAAGAAGCATAAGAATGTTTACAAGTGTCAGAAGGAAATCCAAAGTAGCATCACAGAAACCGAGCTACAATTAAGGGACAATTTGTAATATCATCACTTAATAGATGAAAATTTTCTGCACAGAAATGATCAGAACCAGTTTTGATTTTCCCTTCCAAAACACTGCCACAGGAACATGTAAATATTAGGAGGTATGCTTTGTTTCTATCTACTAGAATTATTCTTATTACATAATTAGCCTGTTTTATAACAACATAACATGGATTTGAACATGAACAGTCACTAAGCACAACTGATAAAACAGCAATGAAAAAATTCTTTGCCTTAATACAATCTGTGTGCAAATTTATATAAATTTCTCAGAACTGCCTCTGCAGAGAATGCATTTTTTGCCTATAAACTTTAAAACAGGTATGCTCCACTACTATTTTGACTATTTGCTTTCAGATGTATAATACATCCTATTCTATAATATTCTTTAACTTGGAACTCTGACAACATACATAGAGTTGCAACAAAATACTTGGGAGTTTGTTCTGGAAAAAAGAGAAAGGACATCTTTAAGCTTTTAGGCTTTGCTGTAGGTCTCATTCCTGCCAGTACAGCCTCGCAGCAGCATGTAACAGCTGTCTTCACTTCATTTATAGAGAGACATCGAGAGTTTAAAGCAATTTCTGCAATACACAAAATCTATGGTAACATAATCAAGATGCAAATTTCCACACTGTGGAATTCCTCACAGTAGCTATTTCACATTGATTCCACTGGGGGAGGATAAATTCCAAGTTTTTTTCCATTTACAGGTAGCGTCTTAGCCTTAGAACCATCTTTTAGCCCTTACCAATGATCAATCACTGGCTACAATTCTTTCAGTTGCTTCAAGTCAAATTCGGTGCCATCTGCTTTCCAGTACAGATGAAATCTGCATTTACTGATCATTACTTGTTTTTTATATATATATATATATATGTATGTATATATGTGTGTGTATGGGTTTGGTTTTTTTTGTTGTTGTTTAAATATATATGTGTATATATGTATATGGGTTCGTTTTCTCATGTCATCCAACATGACATGCTAATCTCACCTGAAACAGCTTTAGAGTATATTTTTATTCATCTTTTACCCACAGGAAATACATTTAACATCTAATTGTAGTTTTACACTGACATCTTGTGGCCATCAGAGCGAATGAGGATAATTAACCCGGGGCTGCCCATTGAACACAGAGATGAGCTCAGTTCTGACTGTAAATGGTCCCTTCCCAGAAGACCCAGCATGCTGACCACACGGGTAAAAGCAGATGCCAAGAGAGATGTGGGGACCCAAACGGGTTCCCCCTCGAACATGTAGCTGCCCAAGCGTTCTGCAGCTGGCACTGGTATGGGAGGACATCAGAGAGGATACCTGTGCACAGTGTGAGCAATTCAATGATCTGCTCAGAGGAGTGGCAGAGCTGGAAGAGAAATTGGAAAGGTTGAGAAGAATCAGGGATGTGAGAGAGAAATAGATTGGTGGAGCCCCATCCTGAGGTAAAGGCAGCAGACAGAGACTCATCAAGAAGTAGAGGATCCCCTCTCCTTGTGCTACCAGGCAATAGGAAGAAACCTAAAAGACCGCAGAGACTGGAAACAAGTCCCTTGCTCAGGAAGGCAGGTGAATCCCCCCCTGAGTCTCTCACCTTCCCAGCTGCCCTTACACAAAGGTACAGGACTCTGGAACTGGAGGGCCAGGCTACGGAGGAAGTAGATGAAGGGGTCTGCTACCTGGGGTGACTCAGCCAGATGGATACATTAGGGCTACTTGTGTAGGAAAAAAAGGGAGAGAAGTTGTTGTAGGTGATACACTTCTGAAGGGAAAAGAGGGCCCCATATGGTGACCAGATTCATCCCACAAGATGGGCAACGAACAGGAGGAACTAGAAGCCATTGTGCAGCAGGATAGCTGTGACAGAAAGGTGTGGGATGAGTCTTCACTGGAGTACTGCAGTGAATGGCTTTAAGGTCTTCAGAAGGGAGAGGCAAGGAAGGAGGTGTGCTGGAGTGGTACTGTATGTTAGGGAGTGCTTTGATTGTGTAGAACTCAACTGTGACGGTAAGGTCCAGTGCTTACAGTTATGGATTAGGGGAAAGGCCCAAAAGGCAGATATCCTGTTGTGATTCTGTTACAGACCACCCAATCATGATGAGGAGGCTGATGAGGTATTCTACAGGCAATTTGCAGAAGTCTCCAAATCACCAGTCCTTGTCATGGGGGAGGGGGACATTAATTTACCAGATGTCTGCTGAAAATACAACACAGCAGAGAAGAAAACCTCAGAGGTTCCTGGAGTGTGTGGAAGATAACTGCCAGGGGAGGTGCCAGACAATTGGAGGCTTCCCAACGTAATACCCATCTACAAAAGGAGCTGAAAGGACAATCCAGGAAACTACAGGCCTGTCAGTTTGTCCTCAGTACTGGGAAAGATTGTGGAGCAGTTTATCCTAGGTGCACTCACATGATGCTGGAATCAGGCCCAGCCAGCAGGGTTCATGAAAGGCAGGTCCTGCTTGACCAACCTCATCTCCTTCTATGACCAGGTGACCTGCCTAGAGGATGAAGGAAAGGCTGTGGGCATTGTCTACTTGGACTTTGGTAAAGCCCTTGACACCATCTCCCACAGCATTTTTATTGAGAAACTTGCAGCCCATGGCATAGCCAGGTGGACTCTGCTGGACTAAAAATTGGCTGGATGGCAAGGCCCAAAGAACTGTAATAAATGGATTTATTTTTTTTTACTGGTGGGTAAACCAGTCACAAGTCGTGTGCTCCAGGGCTCCCTATTAGGGTCAGCTCTCTTTAATATATTTATTAAGGGTTTGGATTAAGGGATCCAGGGCACCATCAGCAAATTTGCAGACAACACTAAATTGAGGGTGAGTGTTGATCTGCTTGAGGGCAGGAAAGCATTGCAGAGAGATCTGGACAGGCCGGACTCATGGGCAGAGGGAAACTTTGCATGAGGTTTAACAAGACCAAGTACTGGGTCCTGCACTTTGGTCACAAACAGTTCCAAACAACAGTACAGGTTTGAGGAAGAGTGGCTGGAAAGCAGGCTGGTAAAAAAGGATCTGGAGGTGATGGGGAACGAACAGCTGTATTCCCTCTATGAAACTACAGACCAGTCAGCCTCACCTCTGTGCCTGGCAAGATCATGGAGCAGATCCTGCTGAAAGTCCTGCTAAGGCAAATGGAAAACAAAGCAGAGGTGATTGGTGGGAACCAGCATGGCTTCACCAAGGGCAGATCTTGCCTGACAAATTTAGTGGCTTTTTATGATGAAGTCACAGCGACAGTGGACAAGGGAAGGGTAGCTGATGTCATCTACCTGGACCTGAGTAAGGCATTTGACTCTGTCCCACATGACATCCTGGCCACCAAACTGGAAAAACATGGACTTGATGGATGGACCACTCGCTGTATAAGGAATTGGGTGGATGGTCGAACCCAGAGAGTGGTGATCAAGGGCACAGTGTCCACCTGGAGACCAGTGACAAGTGGTGTCCCTCAGGGGTCAGTGCTGGGACCAGTGCTGTTTAACATCTTTGTCAGTGACATGGACAGAGGAATCAGTGCACCCTCAGCAAGTTTGCAGATGACACCAAGCTGTGTGGCACAGTCGACTTGCTAGAGGGCAGGGATGCCATCCAGAGGGACCTGGACAGGCTGGAGAGGTGGGCCCAGGCCAACCTCATGAAATTCAATAAGGCCAAGTGTAAGGTCCTGCACCTGGGTAGGCACAATCCCAAGCACAAATACAGGCTGGGTGGTGAATGGCTGGAGAGCAGCCCTGAGGAAAAGGACCTTGGAGTCTGGGTTGATGAAAAGCTCAACATGAGCCTGCAGTGTGCACATGCAGCCCAGACAGCCAACCGAGTCCTAGGCTGCATCAAGAGAAGCGTGGCCAGCAGGGCAAGGGAGGTGATTCTGCCCCTTTACTCTGCTCTCGTCAGACCCCACCTGGAGTACTGTGTGCAGTTCTGGAACCCTCAGCACAGGAAGGACATGGAAGTGTTGGAGCGGGTCCAGAGGAGGGCCACAAAGATGATCAGAGGGCTGGAGCAGCTCTCCTATGAGGACAGGCTGAGAGAGTTGGGGCTCTTCAGCCTGGAGAAGAGAAGGCTTCGAGGGGACCTGATAGTAGCCTTCCAGTATCTGAAGGGGGGCTACAGGAAGGCTGGGGAAGGATTATTTACAAGGTCCTGCAATGACAGGACAAGGGGCAATGGGCTTAAACTGGCAGAGGGGAAATTTAGACTGGATGTTAGGAGGAAGTTCTTTACAGTGAGGGTGGTGAGGCACTGGAACAGGTTGCCCAGGGAGGTTGTAGATGCTCCCTCCCTGGATGTGTTCAAGGCCAGATTGGATGAGGCCTTGAGTGAGCTGTACTAGTGGGAGGTGTCCCTGCCTATGGCAGGGGGTTGGAACTAGATGATCCTTGAGGTCCCTTCCAACCTTACCATTCTATGATTCTATGATTCTATAAATGTATAATAATTCAAACAGTACAGGTTGCATAGACCTTGAAAAGGCATTCCACATTTTCTTTTTGGCACATTTTATAAAACACAGCATTGGAGGATGGTTGTCTGAGCACAAACAGAAATCTTCTAAGTCTTAACTTCCTATGCCCTTCAGATCGCTAAAAGCACACTTGCGCAACTTCAGGTTAGACTCACTTAACCTTCTTTTTTTACTCCTCACATGCAAAGTTCTTTCACCATACTGCCAAGCAATCAACTCCTCTCCAAAGCTCTAAGTCCAACACCAGGTAGGACAGCATCAATTTCACAGACTTATGAAGCAAATTAGCCTTGCTGGAAGGAACAAGTGCATTCCCTTGGAGTACTTCAACTTGTAGGATGTGTCATAGAATCACAGAATGGTAAGGTTGGAAGGGACCTCAAAGATCATCTAGTTCCAACCCTCTGCCATAGGCAGGGACACCTCCTACTAGTACAGCTCACTCAAGGCCTCCTCCAATCTGGCCTTGAACACCTCCAGGGACGGAGCAGCCACAACCTCCCTGGGCAACCTGTGCCAGTGCCTCACCACCCTCACTGCAAAGAACTTCCTCCTAACATCCAGTCTAAATCTCCTCTCTGCCAGTTTAAACCCATTGCCCCTAGTACTGTTGTTGCAAGACCTTGTAAATAGTCTCTCCCCAGCCTTCCTGTAGGCCCCCTTCAGATACTGGAAGGCTACTCTAAGGTCTCCTGGAAGCCTTCTCTTCTCCAGGCTGCACAGCCCCAGCTCTCTCAGTCTGTCCTCACAGGAGAGCTGCTGCAGCCCTCTGATAATCTTTGTGGCCTCCTCTGGACTCACTCCAACACTTCCATATCCTTCCTGTGCTGAGGGCTCCAAAACTGCACACAGTACTCCAGGTGTCCTTGAAACTAACACTATTTTACTGATTCTTAGCTTTAATATAAACACTTTGTTAGTATCCAAAATGCCAAATACAAGCAGTGAAAGTCAATGAGCACATGCTATGTTCTTAGGTACTTAAGCTTTGAGAGACTTCAGAAAGTTTTAAAGCACTTAAGCCAAGATAGTTATGGGGTTAGTTAAGTATTTATCTAGTGGAAATTACCTCTGAGCATTAACTGATTTTAGTAACACTTGAATCCAATTGTGTGGCTTAAAGGCAAGTGGAAAAAAAAAAAAGAAGAAAAATATCAGTAAAGAAATGTCAGCAAAATCAAAACAAATTAAACAGGTGGGGAAGAAAGAAAAAAAA
>VWZE01001166.1:134646-148342 GCA_013396675.1 Eubucco bourcierii
AGTGGGGGGGGGGGGGGGATTCAGTCGATGTTCCTGCTGTTTACAGTGCTCCCTGTGCATCTGTCACACTCCCTCTCCCATTCACAGGGACCAAATAATCTAAGGTGTTTCATAGAGTAGGCTGGACAGCACACCTTGTAACAGTGTTTGGCAGCCTAATGCCTGTAGTGGTAGGAAGACCAAACACTGTAACGCAGTATTTGCATCTAACAGTTTTACAGACAATTGGCCTTCCTGCTTACAGATCTTGTTCAAAGGAGCTGCTGCTACACAGGATAATTAACTTTGCAGTATCTCAAAAGAAAAGGTTTGAATCTTCAAAGGAGCTTAAGAAAATTAGACTTCCAAATCCAATTAGATTTCAGTGCAGCTGGAAAATTCTTTGAAAAAGAAAATCTAAGTGAAGAGGCACAAACCCCCTGTTGTATCATGAAAATATAAAGAATGAGGGAAAAAAAGAGCAGTTGCAGTTATTCTTACTATGGTTTTTGTTGTTGTTGTTGTTTGGGGGCATCTGTGGGTTTTTTGTTTATTATTGTTGTGTTTTTTTTTTTTTAATTAATTTTATTCTGACTTCCCCATATTCATTTTGTAATGACAGCCAGTAGTTCACATTCATTTATTAAATGAATTATATCAGAAAAGGAACTTAAGGATGTCTTCAATATTGCAGATTTTTAAAACATGTCACCTTTGTATTCATCACCTACTACATATATTAAACTCTTCAAAATTTCAACATAACTACTTTACTTTTTGAAGTTACAAGTTAAATGTAAATGAAATCATATTTCTATTACCTGTATTTTTTGCTCGATGCCTCAATCTGCAGCCTTTTGTTATCAAAAAGCAAGAACATGCCTACACTGAACAACAGCATCCTAAAATCTTCAGTGTAACTGTATTCAGCCACTTCTCTTTATTCAGCAACAGGTCATCTGTGTAACTGCTTACGATATTTGCACTTCATCATTCAAAGTGAACCAAGACCATTACAAGGACATCATGGCAAAGTGACCTGGGTATCACACAACATACTTTGCAGTATTCACCACTTCTTCACCAGGAAAGAAATCTCTATTAACTTTGTATGCTATTTTAACTTCTGTCTTTTCCATGTAGGCAGACAAAGCTTTTTTATTCTGTGTGAATCAGAGAAATAATTCTTCCTGTGACCTGGACCCTGGATTTCTCAAATAGCCTTTTGAAGAACTGCTATAAATTTAAGGAAATCGGAGATGCCCAAGTTGTTCTTTTCACACTGATTCTGACAGTTCAGAGTTTATTTTCTGTTTGTGGGGGGTTTTTTTCCTATAAATTCCACACATGCCTTGGCTTACTAATTAACCACTAGAGAAAATTAGTATGCCTACAGTTCACTGTGTACTTGAAGGAATCAATCTTACTAACAAAATGTCCCAATTACATTTCAGTCCTTACTATTGTCATACACCCAGGCAAGCCAACAGAACCAATTATTTTCAATTATACCATTAACCTCCATTCAGGAGTCTGAAAGATGGGAACAAACTGAATGCCAGCAGAAAGAAAACAAGCCAAGACAGAGTAAGACTTTGCTCATATTTAAGATGGAAGACCCCTCAGGAAGACCTTTCAATTCAGTACGAAGGTAAATTATAAGCCATTCAGAAGATGCACCCCTTGCCACAAACATGGAGTACACGAGGCCCTGTCATGCTTGAGTTCTATGTTGGAATTACAGCAGAGAGACATGCAAGTTTATCTTTAGCTTAGAAACATATCAGCCAACCAATGATATCTTTAAATCTCTAGGATACTGAGTAATTTCTCCTTCATTCAGGCTAGTATCTTCAATTTCATCAGTTCTGCAGGCTAGGGGTCATACTTGATTTCTTCCTTGCCACTTCCCTTATCTTTATTAAGTCCATGAACAAGTCTTGTCATCTTCCATAAAGCTTCAAAAATCCCTTTCATCCTGTTCTGGTAGCTTAAGCCCATCTCTAATCATTTTCCACTCAACCTAGCAGAATCACTTATCAGATCCTTTTGCATCAGACATGCAGATGCTAAGTAATAACCTCTCATTTCACTTATGGAGACAGTATTTCTGACCTCTCAATTACACCTACCGTGTCGTGCAACTACCTTGTTACTTGGATATCATTGTTTTGACAAAGACAACACCTTTCTTACACGCAGCTTCAGACATTCCTTTTGCTTAACTGTATGAGTTAAGATGATTAGAACTTCTTAAAAATCTAATAATTAGTTCACTATAATGATTTGTCTTTCAGTCTCCTTCTAAATACCAGGCAGTGGTACAGGCAGCAAAGTCACACTAGAATACTGGTGACATTCACATGAGGCTCGCAAACATGACAAAATACTACAAGAGCCCTATGTCCTTCTGCAGAGGCAGCATGAAGTGTCTAAAGGCAGCCAAATCCCTCAGTAGATCAAATATTAAAGCACACTCTCATGCCCTTCATCCTTTCTTTCGTTTTCTGTGGTGGATCCACAGTTGCCTCAGAAACTTAACCTTAAAACTGAATGCCTCAAAAGTTACAGCCTTTCTTTTCAATCTTCTCTATAAATGACCAAGAAAAGCACCACTGGGTTTTAAACATCTGTCAAGCAAGTTTGCAAGTGTGAGCCATTTCCCTCTAATACCTTAGAACTCCCACTGTGAGCTATGTTTACCATTGGTACCTCTGGTATCATTTTAGTTTTGTTCAGACCTAGAGAACAGTCCTTACTGGTTTATTTGAAGACAAATGAGTAGAAATTTCTGTACAGACTTAAAGCTAGTGATGGACCTAAGAAACCTGCTTGCCCAGCAGGAGACTAAGCAAAACCAGCATCTTTTTAACAGTATGCCTCTGGACTAGATTCAGCAGGCTTTCTACATTATACCTTCAAAAAGTTTTAGGTTCAGGTAAGTTTTCTTCTTGAATTGAGAGTTCTCTTGCCTTAACATATATGCCTACCAGATCAGCAAAGAGTTTTCATGTTGTCTTTTCTTTACCCTCAAACACACCCTTTTTCCTATTCTAATCCATCTTTAAAACTTCAACAACTTCTTTATCTAAATGACAATTTTCTTTCCAGGGTATCAGCCAAACTGTCTGGTTTTCTGTGAGCAAAGAGATTCTGTAAAGAAAACAGGCTACTGGTAGGGGACAGAAAGATAAACAGTAAGACCAATCTGAAACACTAAGGTACAGGCCCACTGCTGTGGGCAGATAAATTTGTCATCTTGTGGAACATCTGATGGCAGAACACCTCATCATCCCTTCAGGTAGAAAGGGTCTTCAGGAGACTAGCACAGATTAAACTTTTCCTTGCTATTGAAAGGGGGGATGGTACCAAGCAAAACCTTTTAAAGATTTAGGATTTCCAAGGCTGCAGAAGAGCTAAACAGTTACACAATACAGTGAAAGGGCCAAGACAGCAGACTCTCCACTTCTGCTGTTACATCACTTGGTGTCAAAGCAGAAGGCTGGGAACAAAGGATGTGCATAATCACTAGCATGAAAAGGAAATACTCAAATATGTATTGGTGGTAGAAATGCATAAAAGCGGATTTATGGGCAGCCAGGGAATTGGCAGGAATGGGGCACCAGCTCACGTGTAGTGACACAGCCACACTGGACTCATCCACAAGAGAACTACTTGTGCTAACACCTTACACTAAAGCATTATGCAACAGCACCCTGTAGTTTTCATCTTCTATCTATCATTCATACTAGGATAAACAGCGTTTGGATCCCAAAAGAGACACTAAAGAACACTTAAAAACAGACTGCTTAGATTAAATGCTAACAATATTTACATACAAACATTGAAAGAGCAGAATATTATGTAAATACTCCCCACAGTGTGCACTGACTTAAATATTTCAGTTTCATTCCTGTTTAAGGAAAACAAACGGAGGAAATTAACTAGCAATGCTTTCATTGCTGAACAGAGGCATAGGGTTTTGACATCTAGGGTCTGCAGTACAAGTAACGTGATTAATAAGTAACCTCGGCATTCCTAAAGGTATTAATAAGGCACAGAAACGCTGTAGCCCTGCATCGGTTTCTCTTAAGGCAGACACGGAAAGTGTCCCAGGGAATGTATCTGAGAGGCGGAACAAGGTTTTCTGTCCCGCACCGCTGGCAGATCCCGTGGACTCGCAGCAAGCACGGTTATACAAATGACCGAGTCCACTTCAAACAAGGGAAGGCCAAGTACCACCCACCGGAAAAGCTCACGAAGTGACATCGCTGGCTGTTGCGGTTGGAGGGGGCCTGCCTGGCACCCTTATCACCCGAGGGGCTGTGGAGTGTGTTTAACGGAGATACACCGCAGACCCACGGAAGTGCTCCCTCGCCCCTCGGATGGCCCGGTTACTGTTACACGAGTTACCGCGGCGGTCCGGCAGCGCCACTCCCGGGACCCCCGGGCCGCCAGCAGCCTCAGCGGCCTGCGGCGCCGCTCGACGGGGGAGGTGCCGCTTCTGAGCCCGGCTGCTCTCTGTCGCCACTGTCCTGACTGAGAGCTGCGAGGGGACGGTGGCGCTACTGCCACCACCTCAGCTCAGCGAAACGTCGGCGATGAACGGGCGGACCCTCCCCACCCGAGAGGAGCGCACACACTTACCCGCCGAGCCTCCCGCAGCGACTTGGTGAGAGGCCTCCTGCAGAAAGCCCGCGGGCTTGCGAGCCATCCTGGCCCACGCCGCGGCGAGAGGCAGCCGGCGCCTGGAAAGCGGCTGCCGAACCGGGGCAAACTCCGAGCTGGACGAGGGGGGAAGAGCCGGGGGGAGGCGGGAGCCGCGTTATCTGCGGGGTGGGGGCTGCCACACGGCCGGGCGGGGCTCCCGCCATGGCGGGCTCTTCAGTGTGCGAAGGACACGGGTATTCTGTCACTTGGAGAGTGGCTATTGCACGTGCAACGCAGACCTATTGACCCATTTCAGTCAACGAAGCAGAGCCAGAGCATGGGCTTGAGCGCTGGGACACAGCCAGTGCCAAGAACAAACTCTGCTTTTCCAGAAGACGCCTGAGTACAACGTGAGGGACAGGATGGGTACATTCCCAGCGGCAGCGTCATTGAAGGGCAGGACGGTTCGTCCATAGAGCTGCAGAAAAGGACGTTTAATTCTGAGGGGCAGAGAATAGGCACAGATCCGTTCTGTTTACTAGTACTCTTTTTTACTTAGAGCCAGATTTAAAAAGGCACTAAGGTTAATGAACTACAGTGTCAGCACTTCAGCAACAACTAAATAGTTAAATGTTTCTATGGATTTGAAACCTGCAGAAGTTAAGAGCAGAAGCAGTATTGCAGATAGTCTTTATTTTCCCTGCTGCATCACTGACTGTTCTAATAAAACCTCCGTGTTACCAACATGTAGCTTTAAAGATTTTTTCTTTTCTTATTTCTACTTCTTCTGTTGCCCCCAGTTCTATTCAGCACTTTGTTTTCTCATACTCTTCTGTGTCTTCTCCTATGCATATAGCTCACACGCTCTAGTGCTGCAGATTTCTGTTACCCTGAGGGAAGGCTTGCTCAACCTTTGCTTCTTTTCTAACAATCAGGGGCACATACAATCTCAATTACATTGGTTTGAGGGAGAAGACAGCTACTGTTGATCTCAAGGACACATTTATTAAAGAAAGATGTATTTAAGGAAATGGCTCCTGAATAAAGTGCTAGATTGTTTGTTTAAACAGTCACATTTATAACTTGAGATTTTTTTTCTTTCTTGCTAATAGCCCTGCAGTATTAACACAGACAAGGATATTCATTTTCAATCAGAAATTCTTCATGTTCTCCTCAATTCTAAATTCCACGTGTGATCTTGAGTATCTTGAAAGAGAACTAGGAAGATAGCTCGCACATCTTCAAAAGGGAAGAAAAAGAAGGTAGTTTTTATATCCTTGTTTTTTAATTTCCCCTCTACTGAAAAAACAGTGACTCTTGTTGCCTTAAGCTAAACTCAAAGCATAGGTTATTTTTAACTACATGCATTTATGTATTCCTACAACATGGCTACCAAAGGCAAATGTTGGTATGCAATTCTGTTCCTTAAGAAATATAAAATTATATCTGTTTCTTACGTTTGAACAGTATACACATCCTGTTATTTTCCATGTCCAAGATAGGTATTTAACTGCAGCCTGCTATCTATATACATTTCAGTTTAGTAAGAGAATATTCTCTTCTGAATATTCATTTAAAGCCCTTGATGTAGTGACTTTAAGGAAAATTTTTAAACATGGTGACTCCTAGGCACATCAGAGACCTGTGCTAAATGACACTGATTCTAGGAAATATTGTAGGACAACAGTGTTAAAGAGAACACATGCTGGTTTCCTCTACCTTCCAGTGCTGGAAGATGCAAGAGAAATCTGCATTTTTAATAATAATACCACATCTTTTCCTCAAGGAGAAGAGAAATATTGATAAAAAGTCTGTTGTTAAGAGAGGCACACTCTACTGCTATAAAAGTGAGGATGAAAATACCTAAGGTTGATAGACAGGAAAAAATAGTGTTCCAGCATTCTGGTGGATTTAATTCACATAATCAAATAGACAAAATTAAGTAATTGAGAAAGATGTGGTTAAATAAAAGTCAAAATGTATTTCAGATTGGGATTAAATAAACTGGAGTACTGTGTGCAGTTCTGGAACCCTCAGCACAGGAAGGACATGGAAGTGTTGGAGCGGGTCCAGAGGAGGGCCACAAAGATGATCAGAGGGCTGGAGCAGCTCTCCTATGAGGACAGGCTGAGGGAGTTGGGGCTCTTCAGCCTGGAGAAGAGAAGGCTTCGAGGGGACCTGATAGTAGCCTTCCAGTATCTGAAGGGGGCCTACAGGAAGGCTGGGGAAGGATTATTTACAAGGTCCTGCAATGACAGGACAAGGGGCAATGGGCTTAAACTGGCAGAGGGGAGATTTAGACTAGATGTTAGGAGGAAGTTCTTTACAGTAAGGGTGGTGAGGCACTGGAACAGGTTGCCCAGGGAGGTTGTGGATGCTCCCTCCCTGGATGTGTTCAAGGCCAGATTGGATGAGGCCTTGAGTAACCTGTACTAGTGGGAGGTGTCCCTACCTATGGCAGGGGGTTGGAACTAGATGATCCTTGAGGTCCCTTCCAACCTTACCATTCTATGATTCTATGATTCTATGATTCTATGATTTAAATGGCATTATTTGTTCCACAGAGGCAGAAAGCAGTGAGGCCACAGACAATTCATTTCAAATAATATTGTGCAAAAGGGAGTTCTCAGGTCATAGCTTTCCATATTGAATGGATGGAAATACAAAGGTTACTGAGGGAAAGAATCTGGAAATAAATTAAGTATAACCACAAAACCCTGTTAGAAACAAGATTGATATCAGTCACTGGGAAGGAAGTTTTTTTTCTACCAACAAAACCCCAATGATTTTCACATAAGGAACATTTTGAGAAGGAAAAATGCATCAACACCCTACCAGTGGGGTTTGTACACAAGACTGTGAAATGACAGGGTTTTCATCGCACCCACAGGCTTTGCTGGGAATCATTTCTCAAATCTTTACAAACACATTTTCCTGTTTAGAGAATAGATTTCAGACACCATAGTATTTGGAAGCTAAAACTTTATAGAAGTATCTTTGGGAAAGTATTTTCATGAAGTGGTAATAGTCTTCTGATATTTGGTATGCAGAGTGTCTCTCAGTGTTTTTTGATAGTTGAAGGTTCCAAGCTTGAAAGGAAATGCAGACTTTGGCAATCTAAAATAGAGATTAGAGAAAAATAATGGTTTTATTGGTACTGAAAATTATAGGATCTTAGAAAATATACAGAGAAGTGTTTATAAAATGTTAAAAGGCTAAGACTATTTGCATAAAGAAATAATACTCAAGTATAACATTCAGTTATATAATTTCAATGTATCAGCAAATAAACAGTAATTTGAATTCTTTGATCTATGTAAGAATAAAGTGAGGATTGCTGTGGAAATACAGAATAACTCCCTTAAATTAATAAAACTTTGAATGTGCTGACCTTTTAAGTAATTAAAATCTCAACTTCAATGTTTCATTAACATTTGCCTTTGTTCCCGTGGTTTAGGGTCTTTGAGACTTCTGCTCAATCAATACAGCAGGATCATCGAGTCTCCAGTGTTCTGTATCATCAAAAAGCAGATGTCAGAACATAACTATTTTTTTGTTCCAGAAGTGTAAGTCTCCCTGTACAATGTTCTCTTTGATACAAATAGCAAGTGTAGTATTAAGGTGAACTCACTGCAGCAGTTCAGCAGTAAAGAGAATTTGGAGTTGATCAGAGGGTGCAGAAACTATACAGGTTTGTTTTGTGTAGAAGGTATTGCTCAGATAAAAAGGTTTACATGAAGAAAAAAAAAAAAAAGTTGAGTGCATACAGTTCACACAGAGATATGTTTATAGAATCGCATAATAACCTGTTCCTTAATAAACTCTACTACTGTTAGGAAATGATGAAATTTGCCTCACAGTAGTCAAATCCCAAGTCTACTCAGCTCAACACAGTTAAATTCTCCCACTAAGTGTCTCTTTTATACATGGCACATCTCCCTGATTCTTCATCCTTCCCTCCCAACCCCACTGCAAAGGGCAACCTTCCCGTTGTATTTAATCCCATTTACATGTGCCTGCTTCCCAATACCGCACTATGTGTGGCACAACTCTCTCCTCCTTAATAACCCTGTCAGGGTTTGTTTCTGCTTGTAATTACTGTATCCCTTAATGGGGAACATCGTTCCTAGCCTGCCTGGGCAGACGTCCAGTGCTGTCCTTCCAGAACGGGAACTTTTCGATCTGCGAGGGGAGCGCGGGCAAGCCAGGGGCAGCCACAAACAAGGCTTAGACTACTGGAGGCCCTCGCCTCTTAACTTGTCCCCGCCGCGCCACCCCCGAGGCCCAGCCCAGCGGCCGCGGCCCCGCCGCTGCGCGCTCCTGCCTCGGTCCCCGCCCCGGCCGCAGGCTCCGCCTGCTCGCGGGCTTTGTTGTGGAGGCGCGGCGCGGGGCCACCGCACGCCGGCGGCGGAGCGCGCAGGTAACGGGCTGGCGGGGCGCTTCCCTCAGCGGCTGTAGCTGTCCCGCAGCGCTCGCGTTTGAACTTGCCCTGTCCGCCGCGTCGAGGCTTGGCAGCGGCGTTGCGTCCCGTCCCGTCCCGTCCCGTCCCGTCCCTTCCCGTCAAGATGGCTTTTGCAGGGGCCGCTTTGCCCTTCGCGCCTTCCTGCGGGAAGCGGCCCTGTCGGGCCTTCTCCCGTCGCTCGCCTCTGGAGACGGGCCGAGCCGCCGCCCGGCCTGCTCCGCACCTTCGGGCCCTTGTGCCACTTGCTGCCTGCATGGGCCGTGACAGACCTTCCCGTCGACGCCCCTTGGCTGGGTCGCCTTTACCTCCCCCACGCCCCAGGGCCGCTGTGCGACCCTGGCTTGCCCGAGCTACCACCCGCTTTGCAGCTGGAGAGGCGGGGAAGCAAGTACCCCGTGCGGGGATGCGCGATTTGCAGTACTCAGAGGGGAGGGAAGGGACGAACCCGCTGCCGCCTCCCCGGAGGGCGGGGAGTGCTGGGAAGGTAATTAAGAGGTTCTGCAGTGAAATCTGTCCCAAATTCAGGATGTCAGTGCAGGATCTTTACTGTCAGACGTGAACAAACCGTGGAGGGTACTCAGAGGAGTGGTAATATATTTATTTAAAAAAACAAGAAAAAAAAAAACAACCAACACAACCCAAACCAACGACAGAAAGGCCCCAACAAAACAGTAACTTGCCAAAATAAAGTTTGTAGCCTGTACCTTTTTGAACATTTATGACTTTAAAAGAAGCTCCTTAGTAAGTCCCAATGAGTTGTGTACCTCAGCTTCTTTAATGGTGAACTTGGTAGAGTTAACGATTGGACCTGATGTTCTCAAGGATCTTTTCCAGTCTGAATGATTCTGTGATTCCTGATGTACTCATTCGCTTTCTTGATTGTATTGTGAAGGTCTATTTCATTTAGGGAGAAAGGCTACTGTTTGGCCATGTGGGCAGTTTGGAGGAGAAACATTCAGTATGTGTACCTAGAGGCCTGTTTTATGTGACAAAACATTATCCAGTGTTTGCTTGTGTAGCAGCTATGACTGAGTCTAGGTAAAACTTCAGAAGGTTGAAATGATTTGAGCTGGGGGCTGCAGGAATTTGCTCACACTTGACTTTGGGAATTCCCTACACTGGCACAGTGTCTTTTAGTATTTCAGTGAGTTCCAATTACTGTTAAAAGAGCCTTCAGTTGCAGTGCTGTAGCCGTGGAAGAAAAACTGGTTAACCACAGCAGTGAGCTTCTGGCTTAGCAGATCTCAGACCTGTAAATTCAGGAGGTTGTGGGACCTGTGGGTCCTAGGGAAATGCAGTGATGTGTTTGCCTTTTTCTTGTACCTGTCTTTGAGTATTTGTTCGTGGATGATTTTGCTCTGGGAATATACGACTTTCATTCAACCTGAAACCACCTGTTTGGGGTTATTTGCTTATTTAAACATATTATGGCACAAACTGAAATATCTTGTGAGGTTTGGCAAGAGTTAAAACCAAGTTATAACAGTTAAAGTAAACATGCTATGCTATGTAGTAGTTCTGGGTTTGTTTTAGTTTTCCTTTAAGTGTGCAAAATGTAATCCTCAACAAGGTCCTTCTGCTGTATGAGATGTTTGATACTGAACTCTGTATGCCAGTGATGTACCATCAGGAGATATAACTACAAGCTCTTCTGCCTGTCACCAGTACAGGGATCATCACTGATTTCAGGGTCCCAAAAGTGGTAAATTTGTCTTGCCTGGCCAGTGAAAGAGAAATCAATGTAGTTCTGTTTGCAGTGTGGAAGTTGAAGAGAGGGATTGAAGGTAAAGTTCTGTACAGGATTTGAAAGTGTAGGGACATCTGCCACTGCAAATTTTGGGGAAAGGAGGTGGAGTTTTGAAGTTAGGCAGTCACTGATACATCTCATTACTGGAAGTGACAACATCATCCGCTCCTAGGACTTGGTAAATTTTCCTGTCCAAAGGACATGCAGCAACAGAATACTGATTTTTTTTCCCCTCCTGGCTATTTCTTCACTAGAGTAGATGGTTTCTCAATTTTTTTTTCTGAATACCTAGAGGGATAAACCCCAAACTAAACTGGTAGATCTTGTGGTCAAGGAGATTATATACTGTCTTAGATGTATACAACCTTTTTGTAGTTACTACAGGTTTTCGTATAGTGATACTGCAAACTCTTTAGAGCCTGATTTCCATTACAGTTTGTAATGGAGACTCTGTCCATTAGTAATGAGTAGCTAATGAAATTTTAAAGATCTGTGCTCTAGTTTTAATATGATAAATAGATTTCTTGGCTTTTATTTTGTTTCTGTACTCACCTAATTTCTCTTCTAATTACTAGCTTGCCCATTTTGGAGAAGGAAATGTTACTTTTGTTCATTTTGTTACTCCATCTTGCTGCTTGTTGGAAGTCATTCTAGATGATGCTACATTAGAAATGCACTATTATGATGTTATCCTCTTTTTTGATCAGTAAGAGACCAACCAGTTGTCCACCTTACTATTTCTCTTGCAAGACAAACTCAAAACATTGAGTTACTGGCAGAAGCAGGAGTACAGTGCTCGTGCCCTGTGGCCCAGATCTATCTTTGTGCAGTTTGAAGGGTTTTTAATGTTTGAGGGTGCCTGTGTTTGTAGAAGTGTAAGGAAGTTTTCAGAGCTTGGAAGTGTTAGAGGGAGAGAGAGAAAATACAGGCTTGGTAATTCCGTGTGGAAAGAGTCATTAAATTATTCACTAGAATTGAAAGGAAGAAGATACACATGAGCTGAGGGCAAAGGGGGAAAACATCCTGCCTGATTTATCACAGTCATGTGAACTTGAGAGAGATCCTAATGAATCTTTTTCCTACCTCCTCTTAACATTTTTAGTCTGTCAAACACAGATGTTTGACGTTGGCAAAATAGATGTTGGACACTGATGGCAGCATGCAGATTGTGGAATGTTTTTAAACTGTATCACTTCACTTTAGTGCAGGTCTCTCAGATCTCTGCAGAGGCTTTGTCCCTTTACACCTTTAGGCAGTAGGTATTTTGAAGCGTACTTCTGAAACAAACAAGGGACCCATATGCTCTGCAGTCTAACAGTCTGAGCTACAGCTGAAACTGACAGATACTCCTGAGAGTATTTTATTGTAGGCTTTTGCCCTTTCCTTTTAAAAGAAAATAGTTTTGAAGGGGTAAGAGAAATAGTGTTGAACCCTTATTTGTAGAATAGATACAGCTATGGGAAGCACCATCTTGTATCCTCTTTTAAGATTACACTCTCCTGCTTTGAGCCAGCAGCTAAAACAATAGGATGGTTGTTGTGCTGTCTGCTAGCCTCATGAGCCATGGCACAGAAACCACAACAGCCAGCTTCTGTTCCCCATGGTGTTTCTTGATATGATCTTCTGCCTGTTAAGGACGGGTTGCAATGCAAACTGGCAGTTTCTGCAGAGTGGTGGCCTTTGGTACATTAAACAATATTATGTATTAAAATTTAGAAATTATTTTATATGTATATTGGGAGTTCTGTGACAAGGTTTTGGTAGCTGGGGGCCTCCAGGAGTGGCTTCTCTGAGCAGCTGATAGAAGCTTCCACTATGTTCAATAGAATCAGTGTCAACCCACTCAAAGATGAGCCTGCTGCTGGCCAAGGTTGAGCCTATCAGCTTCATGAGCACCTTTGTGATAATATGTTAAGAAGGGGCAAAAAAATTCATGCAATTCCAGCTGGAGAGAGAAGTGAGAATATAAAAGAAACAACTTTGCAAACACCAAGATCACTAAAGAGGGTGGGTGCTCTAGGAGCTAGAGCAGATTCCCCTGCAATGCATTATGAAGACCATGGTGAGGCAGGCTGTCCCCTTGCAGTCCATGGAAGTTCATGGTGGGGCAGATATCCCCCTGAAGGACCCCACACCAGAGCAGATAGATGTGTCTGAATAATAAGCCTGTGGGAAGCCCATGCTGGAACAGACTCCTGGCAGGACCTGTAACTGTGGGGTGGGACCCACACTGTTCCTGGAGGACTACAACCTGTGGAAGGGACCTACACTGGAGAAGTTTGTGGAGAACTGGAAAGGAATCGTGTTGGAGATGTTCATGGATAATGGTGTTCTGTGGGAGGAACCCCATCCTGGAACAGAGGATGAGTGTGAAGAGGAAGGAGCAACAGAGACAATGTGTGATTAACTAACTGCAACCCTTGTTCTCAGTTTCCTTGTGCCACTCGGGCTGAGGAGGCAGAGAAAATTGGAAGGCAAGCTCAGGAAGGAGAGAGTGGTAGAGGAAGATTTGGGTTTATTTCTCATTTTCCTATTCTGACAAATTAAAATAGTAAATTAAACTAGTTTCCCCAAATGGAATCTATTTTGCTGATCATAGAATCGTAGAATGTCAGGGGATGGAAGTGACCTCGAAAGATCATGTGGTCCAGCTCCCCTGCCAGAGCAGGATCACCTAGAGCAGAGCACACTGGAAAACATCCAGACAGTTCTTGAATATCTCCAGAAAGGGAGACTCCACAGTCTTCCTGGGTAGCTAGTTCCAGTGCTCTGTCACCCTCACAGGGAAAATATTCTTCCTTGGGTTCACACAAAACTTCTAATGCCTTAACTTCCACCCATTGCCCCTTGTCCTGTCA
>VWZE01001168.1:0-28984 GCA_013396675.1 Eubucco bourcierii
CTCCAGGGATGGGGCCTCAACCACTTCCCTGGGTAACACATTCCAGGGTCTCACCAATTTCATGGTGAAGAACTTCCTCCTCATGTTCAGTCTGAATCTTCCCACCTCCAGCTTGGCTCCATTCCCCCTAGTCCTGTCACTACCTGAGAGCCTAAAAAGTCCCTACCCAGCTTTTTTGTAGGCCCCCTTCAGATACTGGAAGGCCAAAGCAAGGTCACCTCAGAGCCTCCTCTTCTCCAGACTGAACAGCCCCAATTCAGTCTGTCCTCATAGGAGAGGTGCTCCACCCCTCCAATCATCCTTATGGTCCTTCTCTGGACATGCTCCAACATGTCCACATCCCTCTTGTAATAGTGGCTGCAGAACTGGATGCAGTACTCCAGGTGGGGTCTCACCAGGGCAGAAGGAGAGAATCACCTCCCTTGCCCTGCTGGCCACAATTTTCCTGTTGCAGCCCAGGATCTTGTTGGCTTTCTGGTCTGCAACCAGTTGGTCTCCAACACACTGTTGGCTCATGTTGAGCTTCTTGTCCACCAGCACCCTCAAGTCCTTCTCCTCAGGGCTGCTCTCCAGCCAGTCACTGCCCAGCCTGGATTTGTGCTTTGGATTGTGCCTATCCAGATGCAGGAACTTGCACTTGGTCTTGTTGAATTTCATGAGGTTGGCCTGAGCCCACCTCCCCAGCCTGCCCAGGTCCCTCTGGCTGGCATCTCTTCCCTCCACCATGCCTGCTGCACCACACAGCTTGGTGTCATCAGCAAACTTAGTGAGGGTGCACTCAATGCCTCTGTCCATGCCACTGACAAAGATGTTGAACAAGACTGATCCCAGGACTGATCCCTGAGGGACTCTGCTTGTCATTGGCCTCCAGTTGGACATGGACCCATTGACAGCCACTCTTTGGGTGTGGCCATCAAGCCAGTTCTTTATCCATCTAGTGGTCCACCCATCAAACCCATGTTTCACCAGCTTGGAGACCAGGATGTGGTGTAGGACAGTGTCAAAGGCTTTGCTCAGGTCCAGGTAAATGACATCAGTTGCTCGCCTCTCATCTGTTAACGTTGTGACCTGTTCATAGAAGGCCACCAGTTTGTCAGGCAGGATTTGCCCTTTGTGAAACCATGCAGATTGTGACCCATCACTTCTTCACTATTCTCCTGTCTCAGTAGTGCTTCCAGGAGGATTTGCTCCATGATCTTACTGGGTACAGAGGTGAGACTGACTAGCTGTAGTTCTCCAGCTCCTTCTTCTTACTCTTTTTGAAAATGGGAGTTGCGTTTCCCCTTTTCCAGTCAGTGGAGATTTCACCAGGCTGCCATGACTTTTAGAATATAATAGAGGTTTAGCAACCTCGCCTGCCAGTTCTTTCAGTATCCATGGGTGTATCCCATCAGGTCCCATGGACTTGAACAATTTCAGGTCCTTCAGGTGATCATGAACTTGATCTTCACTTATGATGGGGAGTTCTTCCTTCCAGCTCCTGCCATTATCTTCCATGACTCCAGGAATGTGGCTGGAGGCCTCTGCAGTGAAGACTGAGGTAAAGAAGTTGTTGAGAACCTCAGTCTTTTCCGTGTCACTTGTGACCATTTCACTTGTTTCCTTTCTGAGGGGGCCCACACCTTCCCTAGTCTCCTTTTTACCATTAATATACCCGTAGAAATTCTTGGTGTTCCCTTTGACCTCCCTGGCTAGATGCAATTCAAAGTGTGCCTTGGTTTTCCTAACTGGATCTGCTGCTGCTCAGGCAGCTTCCTGATGTACCCCCATTCTAGCTGCCCTTTCTTCCACTCCTTCTAGAGTTTCTTTTTGTGTGGCAGCATGTCCAGGAACTCCTTGCTCAACCAGGTAGGCCTCCTGGCATTCTTCCCTGCTTTCCTCTTTGTTGGTTTACGTTGCTCCTGGACACAGAGGAGGTGATCCTTGAATACTGACCAGCTGTCCTGGGCCCCTCTTCCCTCAAGGGCTTCATCCCTCAATACTTTGGCCAGCAGATCCCTGAAGCGATCAAAGTCTGCACGCCTAAAGTCTAGGGTCATAAGCTTAGAATATGTCCTTCTGCTTGCCTTGAGGATCTTAAATTCAACTGCTTCATGGTCACTGCAGCCAAGGCTGTCCCTGTGCCTCACATTGGTCACCAGCCCTTCCCTGTTGGTGAGAACAAGGTCCAGCATAACACCTTTTCTTGTTGGTTGTTCTACCATTTGGAGGAGGAAGTTGTCATCTATTCAATCCAGGAACATCCTGGATTACTGATGCCTTGCTGTGTTGTCCCTCCAGCTGATGTCAGGGTGGTTGAAATCCCCCATGAGGACCAGGGCTTGTGACCTGGAAGATGCTTCTGTTTGCCTGTGAAGGGCCTCACCTGCTTGGTTCTGCTGTTCACGTGGCCTGTAGCAGACCCCTACAGTAACATCATCATCTCCTGTTGTCGTGGGTTTAAAGAGCCGACAGAGTGAAGCTCTCAAATGAATTGGAGAAAAAACAGAATTATATTTGGAGAGAGTTACAGATAGAAATTACAAAGCAGATACAGAATCCATAAGCGAACTCCCCTGAATTTTCCCCCAACCCAAAACTAAATCTATCATCTCCAGTGCTCCAATCCTCCCCCCTCCATGCCTCTGCCATCCAAGAGGCCTAAACACAGCCTCTGGAGGCCCCAAACCAGGCCTATCCTTACATGTTTGTCCCAATAACGCAGGTCCTGCCCAACAAAAGGCTGGAGGGGGAGAAAAGGAGCACAAGCTGGCCTTGCCATGAGCTTATGAAGAGATAGTAGAATTATGGGATTGAATAACAATCTTCCAGTCCCCAGAGGACTCTTTTTACCCTTATAGTTCCCAACCTGGGACACCTGTCTTCCCTTTAGTTTTAGCCCATACACTCTCAACCAGCTCATCATCCTTCCCCAGGTGGAGCTCCACTGATCCTAGCTGGTCACTGATATAGAGGTCATTGCCACCTTCCCTCCTTCCCTGCCTATCCTTCCTAAAGAGTTTGTACCCCTATCCCTACATTCCAGTCATGGGAATCATTCTGCCAAGTTTCAGTAATAGCCACTATGTCATGGCATCTCAGTGGCCCTTAATTCATCCTGTTTGTTGCCCAAGGTCCAGGTATAGAGGCACTTCAGCTGGGCTGGCCCTGTGTCCTCTTGTGCCAGTTCCCCATGATTTCCTCAGATTGTCCTGGTGCATCATCCCTTGTAGAGGAATACCTTTCATTACATGGACATGTGAGCAATGCAACCTGTGCTAGCTGCTAATTGTGAACTGAAAAGTTTCACAGTCTGCATGAAGGTTCATCTAAAGGGCAAGGACACCAGCTGCAGCAGCCTGCAGAAGAACTGGACAACAACAGGGTGATCAAAGCAAAACAAAGACTCACACAAAGCGTTTGAACAGATAATGATGAACCAATTGCTTAATGCCACAAGAGTTTGTGCCTTAATGATTTGGACCAATTTCTTAACAATGAACTAACCTGCATAGTCTGTAAAAAAGTATATAAGTGCATGATCATATTCGATAAATGGGCATTGCTTGGATCACATTGGTCTATGTACAGCTTTGTCCAGAAGTTTCCGGAATCCCTAGCTTGCCTCAGGGCAGCAAGGTGAGGGCCCTCATTACCTCTCCATCCCTCTGCCTCTGGTGAGCTGTCCCACTGTTTGTCACCAACCAGCAGGAGACTATTAACCCCTTCCCCCTTCAAATCTAGTTTAAAGCCCTATCAAGGAGCCCTGCCAATTCCTGCCCCAGGATCCTTTCCCCACTCTGGGACAAGAGCATCTCATTAGTTGTTTGCAGCTCTGGTGCCTTGTAAACCAAGCCGTGACTGTAGAATTCAAACCCCTGCTGATGACACCAGCCCCCGAGGCATGAACTGAGCTGTTGGCTCTTTCTAAATGTTCCCTCATGCATCACTGATGTTAGAGGGATAAAGGACAACACAACTTGAGCTCCTGATTCCTTTAGCAGTTGCCCTGAAGTCTCTTTTAATAGTCATAAGCCTCTCATTATTGCATCCTCACTACCAACATGAAAGACCAGAAGTGGGTAGTAGTCTAAAGGGCTCACAAGGTTCGGAATTTTACCTACAATGTCCCTTACCTGGGCACCAGGTAGGCAGCAGACCTCTCTATGAAGTGGGTTGGGTCTGCATATTGTGCCCTCTGCTCCCTTCAGTAGGGAGTCTCCGACAACAAGGTTTCTTTTCAGGATCGGTTTTGATGGCTGGCCTGAGGCAACCTGTCTTTGATGCAGTTTCTGGGCTTTTTGAGTCCTCATCCTTGCTGACGACCTGAGTCTCAACCTATTCTGCAAGCACACTGTAGGCAGTGTGCTTCTTAAAGTAGTGCCCTTGCTCCATTTGCATTTGTTCTGTCAGGCAGAGACCAGTTCCCATTGGCCCTGCTCATGTGAGTTACTACATAGAGGCTGAGAGACTTGCTGATAGGAATTCTAGGCCACTCACTACAGGAAGGACATTGAGGGGCTGGAGCATGTCCAGAGAGTGCAATGAGGCTGGAGAAGGGCCTAGAACATCTGGGCTGGGAGTAGCATCTGAGGGAGCTGGGAGTGTTCAGTCTGGAGAAAAGAAGACTCTGGGGAGACCTCATTGCTCTCTGTAACTCCCTGAAGGGAGGTTGGAGCAAGGAGGGGGCAGCCTCTTCTTGGTGGCAAGTGACAGAACCAGAGCAAATGTTTCCAAGCTGTGCCAGGGGAGGGTGAAGCTGGATATTAGGATATATTTCTTCACAGAGAGGGTTCTCAAACACTGGAATTGTCTGCCCAGGGCAGTGCTGGAGTCACGGTCCCCAGAGGTGTTTAAGCAACCTGTGGAGCTGGTACTTAGGGACATGGATTAGGACTGACCATCAGCTGGGTTGAAAGATGGACTGGATGATCTTTGAGGTCTCTTCAAGCCAGATGTTTTCTGTGATTCTTTATGAAGCTGAAGCCAAAGCTTGTTTGCTCTCCTGCCTTGTGTGTAAGATAATTAACTGAATGTAGGGTTCATTAGGGTCCAGCTGTGATATTTCTTCACTCCAGAGCCAGGACACACCTGGAATAATCTCCATGTGTAATTCTGAAGCACACCACAGCTAATCTTATTGTGGCAAAAAGGAAGAATTTATTTATCAGTTGCCTTCTTAATTTTTATTTCCTTTTAATTATTTAGATATGCTTAAAAAATAGCATCCAAGTGTTAGCTAAAATACACCACTTTATACCAAGCTTTCTTTTCTTGCTCACTTTGTAATGATTTTTAATATTTCCCAATGTAAAATAACAGAATATTTCCAGGAATGTGACCAGACAATTTAATAATCTTTGTTGCGATTTTCTAATATCTGTGTGATGTAGACATAAAAAGTAGGAAATTTAAAAAAAAAAAAAAAAAAGATGTTTTACTTTCTGCCTGGGAACTTTGCACATACTGTTTAAGGGATCTCCATTAAAAAAATAAATAAATTAAAAATTCCTGAAACTCATCTCTTGGCTTTCTGGTATCTGCAGGGGGCCTATAGGAAAGCAAGTGAGGGACTTTTTAGGGTGTCAGGTAGTGATAGGACTAGGGAGAACGGAAGAAAACTAGAAGTTGGTAGATTCAGTTTGGATGGTAGGAAGAAATTCTTCACCATGAGGGTGGTGAGACACTGGAACAGGTTGCCCAGGGAGGTGGTAGAAGCCCCATCCTTGGACATCTTCAAGGCCATGCTGGATGTGGCTCTGAGCAATTTGATCTAGTGGAAGGCGTCCATGGCAGGAGTGTTGGAAATGGATGATCCTTGAGGTCCCCTCCAACCCTGACAATTCTGTGATTCTATCCTAGCAATTTGAAATGATTTTCTTTATTGCTAGGACTAATTGATATGAAAGTAGCAGTTGGAAAAGAGTGAAGAGACTGAAGAATAAGTCTAAGTAGAAAAAATGTCTATATTTGGAACCTTTTTTTTCTATTTTTCCTCATAAAACCGGAACAGACTTTAGTGATTTAAATGGTTTAAAAAACAATCTTCCTTCTCAAATGCACGTAAAAACACTGACATCCTCAGAGAAGATAAGCCTAGTTTCTGTCCAGGAGCAACTACATCAGGTTTGCACAGTTTTATAGAGCAAGGCAGTGAGCAGTCTGAGTCCTGCAGCTCTCACTTTTTTTGCCACACATCTTTCTTTTCTGTTTTATTCAGTTGTTGGTTCCCATGGTTAGCTTCTGTAAATTCCTGTGACTAATTATTTCTTTTTGTAGTCAAACCTGATTCCCTGGACAACTGAGACTTTGTCCCAATCGGTGGGGGTCAATAGTATCTGAAAAGAAGGTAGATGAAAGTGATGCAGGTAGCCAATTTAAAATGGTAGGAAAGGATAACTGATGCTATGATTTTTCTCCCTTGGCAATCTCATCACAGTGAGTTTGAAGGGAGCATTTTCAGATGGTTTCTGTTCTGTGCCAGTTCCATCTCTTTATACTCCATCATCTGAGGCCTTTTAGCTTTTGGGCACTTTACTGTCCATTTCAGGAGGAAACCTAGATGGGCCAAATTTAATAGAAGGCTTTGCTGGAATCTAATTACTTTCATTTCTTATACCTGCTCTATCTGGGTATGAAGGAATTTAAGGTAGTGGAATTTAAGTATATGGGAATTACAGTAGAAGATAAATGCTATCATCCTCTGTTAAGCAGTTTTGTTTGTTTTTTTTTTTTTTTTGTTTGTGAGCAAAACCTAAGTCTGAAAAGAAAGGGCAGAAAGAAATCAATTCTCTCATTAGACTGCAATCCTCATTGTGAGGCAGCAGGAGAACTTATCCCTTACAGTGGTTTAGTCATTCCTTTGGGGTTCCAGTTCCCATAAGGCATGATACTGGCTCATGCCTTCTATGGGACATGCTCAAGTGCATGACATCATTGTCTGCAACTTCAGCTTCCTCAGAGTGCTTTGATGCTGTATGTATTTCATCATAGAATCATAGAATGGTTTAGATTGGAAGGGACATCCAAAGGTCATTTGGTCCAACCTCCCTGCAGTCAGCAGGGACATCCTCAACTAGATCAGGTTGCCCAGAGCTCTGTCAAGCTTCACTTTGTATATCTTCAGGGATAAGGCCTCAACTCCTGCAACCTGTTGCAGTATTCCAGCACCCTCATGATAAAGAACTTGTTCCTCACATCCAATGTAAATCTCCTCTTCTCTCATTTCAAACCATTGCCCTCGTCCTGTCCCTACAGGGTTTTGCAAACAGTCCCTCTGTAGCCTTCTTGTAGCTCACTTCAGATACTGGCAGACTGCTTATAGGTCTGCCTGGACCCTTCTCTTCTCCAGGTGGAACAACCTTTACCCTGTCCTCATAGCAGAGGTGCTCCAACCGCCCGATCACTTTCATGGCCCCCCTCTGGACCCGCTCCATCAGGTCCATGTCCTTCCTGTGCTGAGGGCCTCATTGCTGGACACAGCACTCACGCTGAAAAACCTATTTGTGTGTTTAGGGTCCTGATCACAAACCATCTCGCTCAGATGCCCAGATACAGGTCCTTTGACTATCAGCCTGCATGACTTGCTATCCTGCTTGACACAGCAAAACTTCATTTGTGGCTGTCCTCCCAATTTTCAATCACTGCCTCAACTTGCTGGCTTGATCTCAAATCTGCCTTATCTTTATAGATGTGCTGACAACCACAAGACTCATGGCTGACTTATGGTTTTTGGTTATCATCATGAATCAGTAGGACTGTGACCTTGTTGAGGGTGTTACTCCTTCTATCTGCCTTGCCATGCTTGTTGAGGACTTTCCCTCATGGAGAAGCCTGTCTAGTTGCTCCCTGACAAGCAGGGGAAAAAAACCTGATTTCTAGAATTCTGGAAATGGTCAAGGAAAGGTAAATTACAAAGATTTCTCACTCTACCCTCTGTTATGCCATCCACCTCTTTATACAGACACATGGATGAGAAGCTGGACAGGAGCAGACAGTGTGAGCCTGCAGCCCAGAAGGTAAATGCAATTCTGGTCTGCATCAAAAGCAGAGTGGTCAGCAGATGGAGAGGTGATTCTCACACTTTACTCTGCAATGGTGAGACCTCACCTGCAGTGCTGTGTCCAGCTCTGGAGACGTCAATACCAGAAGGACATGGACCTGATGGAGCAAGTCCAGAGGAGGGCTGTGAAAATGATTAGGGGTTGGAGCACTTCTGGTAAGAGGACAGGTTGAAGGTTGTGCAGCCTGGAGAAGAGAAGGCTCCAGGTAGACCTAAGAGCAGCCTGCCAGTAGCTTAAGGGAACCTTCAAGAAATCTGCAGTGGGTGCAGTGACAGGATGAGAGTGATGGTTTCAGATGAGAGAAGAGCAGATTTAGATCAGATGCAAGGAACGAGTTCTTTAGCGTGAGGGTGGTGGAACACTGCAATAAGTCGCTCAGGGAGGTAGTTGAGACCCTATCCTTAGAGAGTCAGGCTCAAGAAGATTCTGAGCAACCTGATCTAATGGAGGATGTCCCTGCTTACCTCAGAAGGAGTTGGACTAGATGATCCTTGTAGAGTCCTTTCAATGTAAACCGTTCTATGATCATATACTGGTTAATATTAAAAATAAGTAGGCTTGATAGTGTTTTTTAAAGACTCAACAATAGTACTGGAAGGAGTTGTATTGTGAAGTGGTTCTTCTTATTAGTAAAATGCAAAAGAAACCAAAGGTTCACATTTCTCAAGTGGCCTAATACCTAAAGAGTCTGTTTTTCCAGCACTCAGCTGTGCGCCAACTACATTTCCACATGAGAGCTATTTAAAAGGCACTGTGTGCATTGCAAAGTGCTCCAAGTATGCCCCAATGTTATGAACTGGACTCTGGCAGTCATTTGCCTCTAACCCTTTAATCAGCTGATGATGTAGAAAGGAAATCATCTGGTGGGTTACACTCATGGGTCCAAGTTTCACTGGTTGAACTCTTGCTAGAGACTAATCCTAGGCTATCGTGAAAACTATGACCTGACTTCACTGTGCTCTGGACTGTGCTGGAAACCCACTGGTCCTCTAACTGTGATCAGACAGTTTTGGCTTTTCCTGGAGAGCCAAAACTGGTGATGTAGGGAGAGGCTGAGTCACATCCGTAAAACTTTGCTGGTGGAGAGTGGAAGCACCTGATGCTCCCCTTCCCCAGAAAAGCACCATGTGAAAGCGAGCTGCTGATTAGCTGTTTGTCTCCCCAGCAGTGCACTGGCCACCAATACTGTCAGGCAAAAAGACTAACTGTTGAATGGCTGAGAGTCAGGCTCCTTTGAAACAATATGCTGCAGAACATTTGGATGGAGCTCTTGAAGAATTTCAAGGCAAGCGGATGCTTCTCTATCTGGACACACTCTCCCCTAGCCAGGCAATCACAGATGATTACAGTCCCTTCACAGGAGATGATGAGTGTTTTATAACTCATATGAGTATCTGCAAGGCAAATGCTCCCTTTGCAAATAGGAGTCTCAGGTAGCCAAGGGAAGCAGTCAGGCTGAAGCAGCTTGCCACAAAATCAGGATGTCACAAAGGGAATTTTAAATTTAAAATTGAAACTAAAAACCATTTTACTTTCCATCAGGGTTTGAATTCCTTGTCTGGCCTTGTAACATTTGCTGCCTCTTTTATCTTAGAAAAGTTTATGTTTGTGTGTACATGTGTCTTTGACCTTCTAGACAATGTCCTAACATACAAACCTCTTAATAAACCCCAAGTATTATGTGTTTCCTAGTACCTGCTCATGGATATGTGAGGGCAGGCTCCACTGAAAGCACTGGAGCAACATTTGTGCCTCTGATGTAAAGCACTTAATGAAAACAAAAATAGCAGATGACAACAGACACCAGAATTGTGCTGCTAGGCTTTTAGAAATCAGACTCCTTCAGATGATTTAATGGTAGTGACAAAAGCTCTGACAAATGATCTCCTTGTTTACCTGATAGCACCTAGATGCAACAGATATTAGAGCTCCATCATGATAGGCTCAGCGCTTATACATGATGATAAATATTCTGTGCCCCAGAGCTCTTCCTCCATGGTTGTGCAGTGAAAGACAAATTGACAGGAGGACAGTCTGAGAGCTGTGAACTGATTAAGATTAGTATAATGAGTAGCAGTTATGGTACACCAGCTGTCTGTCCTTTGTCTAGAAAGGCTAAAGCATGGATGTATTGGTTCGAGTTTAAGCTTCTCAGGGGACTCAAAATATAGCTAACAGAAATCAGTACAATAACAATAATAGGATACCTCCCTCTCTCCCCCCTTTTTGGACAGAAAGTCCAAAGTAGAAAGATAAGAGGTAAACCACCCAAAGAACAGTCTTGCTTCGATTTTGAAGTTAAAAGAAAAAACTTTAACAATAAATAAAAGGTATTTAAGGTAGGGGAGTTACAAATAGGTATACGGAAGGGAAAACAAGAGACAAAATATATATACAAGCAGACTGATGACAATGGATGGAGGCAGATTCAGGAAGGGATGTCCACCATGCGGAAGAAAATGGCCAGGCAGTAGGACAGGAGCAGCAGGAACAAGGTGGTGCTGGCAGGCAGGCCAGGAGAGAGGGAAACAATTAAGTCCCTCTGTTTATAGAGGGGGTCCAGACAGGAAGTGGGAGCAGACTAAACACTGCACACCTAGGGTCAAGCAGACCTGGGGTCAAGTTGTGACTACTCCCCCCAACCAGGAGGGTTAACCTTTTACAACAGACTAAGTCTTAAAGAGGTTTTCACATTATAACTGGGAGCTTTTCCTGTACATGAAACACAGGAAAAAAAAAAAAATATGAAGGGATCAGAATGAAGAAAATGTAAGGCAGTCAAGACAGGGTAGGAATCAACATCTGCCATGTAGCTCATAGCTGAAGGGTTATTGTTTGTATTTCTTCCTGTTTGACCACAGTAAATTATCTTGAATCTCATTTTTCTTCAGTGTGACATAGAAATCCACCAAAATACCTTAGCTAAATAATTTCCAGCCTCTGGATCACTTACTTTCTTTGCCTTGCTCTTCCTCCTAAACTGCAGGAAGGACTTTTTTTGGCCTTAATTATATGAGTGAAGAAGGTTGAAGACAAGAGCAGGTAGTCACTGATGAATGCAGAATACTCAGAATAAGGACTCTGAAGTGCATGAGATTTCCATTAATAAAGACCAAAGTGTCTGTGTAACCAAGAACTATTTTGTAGTCTAATCTCTTGGGCTGATTAAAATCCTTCTCAACTTACAGCAAAATATAAGCATGTTTTTTTTTTTTCTTTTTTTCTATCCAGCCAGCAGCGCTTGTAGTAGCTCTCTGTCCTTTCTGAAATGTGTGCTAGAAGTCTTCCAATAAGTTCAGCTATGTAGCTGAATCCTAGATTAATCTAGGATGATAACCATTGCAAAGGGAAACAAACTCTTGGCCTGTACAAGTCAGGGGTCAGTTGTCACATATCATGGTCAAGTCCACCAGTCCCCTGCTCCTGTAGCAACATGACTGGTGCAATGACACAGTTCAGGTCTTGAGATACTTGGTTGCTTTGGTAACTGCATTGTATTTTCATGCTCAAATGTGTGGGCTTCAGCCAGTGGGACAGTCTGTCTTCTGCCACTAGCAAGTTTCTTTGCAATAAAAATAAACTTTGCTGCTGGTTCATCAAATGGATTAGCTCTTGCTTCTATTTTCGAGTTTTTTTCAGGCCTCTGGCATGACTAGATTTAACCTTCTGATGGCTCTTGTGTGGCCACCAATATTTGTCTTCTGTGGTAGTTTGAATGGGATAATTTTCTTTCTTTCTTTAACTCTTTTCTTTCTGAAATACATTGGCAACTTACATGTCCCCTCTTTTTAATGGCTAAAGGACTGCTCTGTTTTCTTTCCCTCCAAATTTTAGGAAGATCACAGAATCGCAGAAACATGCAGGTTGGCAAAGCCCCTCAGGATCACCAAGTCCAACCTATAATCCTACTCTGCAAGAGTCACCTTGAACCATAACCCTAAGCACCACATCCAAACAACCCTTAAACACATCCAGGGTTGGTGACTCAACCAACTCCCTGGGCAGCTCATTCCAGTGTCTGACCACTCTCTCCATGAAATACTTTTTCCTAATGTCCAATCTAAACCTACCCAGCCTCAGTTTGAGGCCATTCCCTCTTGTTCTGTCTCCAACTACCTGTGAAAAGAGACCAGCAGCAGCCTCATCACAATGTCTCTTCAGGTAGCTGTAGACAGCAATGAGGTCTCCCCTCAGCCTCCTCTTTTTCAAACTAACCATTCCCAGCTCTTCCAGTTGCTCCTCATAAGATTTATTTTCCAGGCTCTTCCCCAGCTTTGTTGTCCTCCTCTGTATTCACCCCAGCACCTCCACATCTCTCTTGTAATGAGGTGCCAAATACTGAACACAATACTCAAGGTATGGCCTCACCAAAGCTGAGTCCAAGGGGACAATCACCTCCCTATTCCTGCTGGACACAACATTTTTAGTACCAGTCAGGATGTCATTGGCCCTTTTTGCCACCTGGGCACACTGCTGGCTCATATTCAGCTCCTGTCTATTACAATCCCCAGGCCCCTTTCTGCCAGGCAGTTCTCAGCCACACTGCCCCAAGCCTGTAGCATTGCTTGAGGTTGTTGTGGCCCAAGTAGAGGACCTGGTATTTGCCCTTGTTGAAACTCATCCCATTAATGTTGGTTCATTGGTCTAGCCTATCCAAGTCCCTCTGCAGAGTTTCTTTGCCCTCATTCAAACCAACACTGCTGCCTAACTTGGCATCATCTGTGAACTTCGTGATGACACTCTCTATGCCTGAAACAAGGTCATCAATAAAGATGTTAAACAGAAGTGGTCCTAACACAGATCCCTGAGTGCCTGGCTGCCAACTGGATTTAACTCCACTGACCACCATTCTCTGGGCCCTCCTGTCCAGCCAGTGCTTTATCCGGGAGACAGTGTGCTCAGCCAAGCCATGAGTAGCCAATTTGCCTACAAGAATCCTGTGGGAAGCAGTATCAAAGGTTTTTTGAAAGTCTAGGAATATAACATCAACAGCCCTTCCCTCATCCAGTAGCTGGGTTATCTTGTCAGAGAAGGAGATAAAAGGCCTGCTGTGAGGTATCTACATCAGGAGACAACATACTCCCATGCAGTGCTGGTGGCAGCTCAGTGTAGTTGAAAAGTAGCTGCAAACAACCTCCAAGGGAGATTGGCAGGAAGCTACAAAGCAGCACTCCAGTTCCCTGGCCCAGCACACCAATCTCAGTTCCATGCTTCATATTCCCTGCAACACTACTAACACAGCTCCCACAGGCTTGTGCTGAGAACAGATTCCTACAGCAAAGCAGGAGTTGCAGGCATTCCCTAAGCAGTTCTCTAACTTCTTAGGGTGAAACCCCAAATGTCCTTGCATTGAGTTCATCATTGCAACCAGGCCCTCTTTTGGAACTGACCTCTCAGTGGGCAGCTGTAAAATCAGACCTAGCACTGCTGTGCAACAAGGATGACCCTGGGACAGCCACACCTTTTGAAATGTGCAAATCTGTATTCTTGATTTATTTTCTTTAAGCACTTCACATCCCAGTTTCAGTTCCTGCCCTTCTTTCTGATTCTTATTCCTTTTATTTGGAACGTGGCTCCTGTGGCAATATTTTATAGGGTTTTAGAGTGATGTGGAAAAGGGACATATCTGTATTCTCTTTCTGGGATGTGAAGTTGTATGAGTTCTACAACTACCTGAAGGGAGGTTGTGGCCAGGTGGGGGTTGGTCTCTTCTCCCAGACAACCAGTGACAGAACGAGGGGACACAGTCTCAAGATGTGGCAGGGAAGGTTTAGTCTGGATGATAGGAAGAAAGTCTTCACATAAAGAGTGATTTGCATTGGAATGGGCTGCCCAAGGAGGTGGTGGAGTCACCATCCCTGGAGATGTTTAAAAAGAGACTGAATGTGGCACTTTGTGCCATGATCTAGTTGATTAGGTGGTGCTGAGTGATAGATTGGACTTGGTGATCTTGAAGATCCTTTTCAGCCTGATTAATTCTTTGATTCTGCAAGCTGGAGATGGTTCTGGGAAGTTTTTGCTTCATTAGCTGTGGAAGAAAGTGGGATTCTGCATTTTATGACAAAGTATTTAGTAGAAAAAAAAGTTCTATTCTCTATTCCTCCAGCCTGTTCTCATAGCAGAGGTGTTCCAGTCCCCTAATCATCTTCGTGGCCCTCCTCTGGACCTGCTCCATCAGGTCCATGTCCTTCCTGTGTTGAGAGCTCCAGACCTGGACGCACCACTCCAGGTGAGGTCTCACCATTGCAGAGTAAAGTAGCAGAATCCCCTCTCTCCATCTCTGGCCATGTTTTTTTGGATGCAGCCCAGGCTGCTATTGGCCTTCTGGGCTGCAAGAGCACACTTGGCTCATGTCCAGCTTCTCACCCACTGCATACCTTAAACATGTACGTCATGAAACTTACAGATTTTCCATATGTCATTTATGATTTGTTTAGTAGAAGACCACTTAAACACGGTTAAAGAGAAGTTTAATGGTCTTCAGCAGAGGTCTTTGAACAGCTTGTAAATGACAGACCTGTTACTGCTCCTGTAAACACTTTTTGGACTGTGAACAGATCTAGGTAAGAAGCAATCATTTGGTTGTGAAAGTCCAAGGAGAATCATGATGTGAAAAATGGTATCTGTATTCCTAATACTGTGAAGTGGGAAAGGTTTGTGAGCCATCTGTGTTCAGAGCAGCTTGTCTGGCTGTGTAAGTGTGGGCACAGCTTGCGCATGTCTCTGCCATCGTCCCTCACCTGACTCACTGAAAATGTGAGCCACGGATTTTCCAAGAGGTGCCCTTGAAAACATGTTGTACAACTTTCCTTCCCTTAAGAGGGGTCAGTGCTAGTACTAAGCAGCTTGGCTGTGGTTCTGTTAATTAAGTAGCTGTCACTTATTGAAAAGGATGAATTGGCAGGGTCTTCATTCGTTGCTGACTGAAAGCATCAAAGCAGGCAGTTAAAGCTGTCCAGAATGTGTTTATTCCTACAGACTCCTACACTGTTGCCTACACGTGACACAGTTCTGTGTGGAGCCGAAAGAAGCAGCCTGGATCCACAAAGCTGACACAAATTGTCAGTACTGCAGATCATTTCTGACATGCCTGAGCTTATACTAATCCAACTTAAGGTTTATGCAGACCCAGTCATTCATAAGTCCATCAGTCAGCCAGTCCCTCATGTGTGCTCTGAGCCCCTGGAACACAGAGGGCCATCTGTTGTTTTAATGGAGGATTAATTTCTAGGAAACTCCAGTGTCTAGTATCAAGGCTGACCTGCTTACAGCCATGCTTGGCCAATCTCTTTTATATTTTTATTCTGTGCAATAGCTGAATCTCACTCAAGATAGATAAAGGAAATGCATATCTTGAGATTTGGCCAACATGTGCAGTTTTCAGGGCACTACAGGCAGATGTCCTAAACTCTCTGTCTCCAGATGAAGACTTTATGGGAAAGATCAGGGTTGTGTCCTTCTAAGGGGGAAAAGCAATGTAAATCAGAGGAAACAAACCACAAAGTAATGTCATAATGAACCCAATTAATCAGGCAGAATTATAGAACAGTTTGAGTTGGAAGAGACATCCATAGGTCGTTTAGTTCAACACTCCTGCATCCTCCACTAGATCAGGTTGCTCAGAGTCTTCTTAAGCCTCTCCTTGAATAGTTCCAGGGATGGGGCTTCAACTACCTCCCTGGGCAACCTGTTCCAGTGTTCCACCACCCTCACACTAAAGAACTTGTTTCTAACACTGACTCTAAATCTGGTCTTCTCTCACTTCAAACCATTGCCCTCATCCTGTCAAAGCAGCCCTTTGGAATGAGTGCTTCTGCAGCCTTCTTGGAGGTCCCCTCACACACTAGTAGGCTGCTAGTAGGTCTCTCTGGAGCCTTCACTTCTCCAGACTGAACAACCCCAGCTCACAGCCTGTCCTAATAGCAGAGGTGCTCCAACCCTTGATCATTTTCATGGCCCTCCTCTGGACCTGATCCATCAGGTCCATGTTCTTCTTACACTGAGGACACCAGATCTGGACACAGCACTGCAGGTGAGGTCTCACCAGAGCAGAGTGAAGTGGCAGAATACCCTCTCTCCATCTGCTAGACACACTCCTTTTGATGCAGCCCAGGATGTCATTGGCCTTCTGGACTGCAACCTCACACTGTGTGCTCATGTTCAGATTCTTGTCCATCAGCACCCCCAAGACCTTAGTCACACGGTTGCTTTCTATCACCTCCTCCTCCAGCCTGTATTGTTGGTGTGGATTGTTCCAGCACAGGCGCAGAGCCCTGCACTTGCTCTCGATGAGCCTCATGAGGTTCACGTGGGCACATCTCTCCAGCTTGTCCAGGTCCATCTGGATGCCATTCTGTCCCTCTGGCACATCACTGTTTGGCTTGGTGTCATCTGCATACTTGCTGATAGTGCACTTGGTCCCACTGCCTATATCAGTAATAAAAATATTAACCAGTGCAGGTCCCAGTACAGACATAATCCTTCATCTTTTCCTCAACCCAGTGCAGATATCATCTATGGGAAAGGATGTAAATAGTGTCTTTCCCTTAGCCAACTTGGTATTTGCTATGAATCAGTGATGGCTGAACTGCAAACAAGGAGAGTTTGTCCAGAGATGAGATACCAGCCTATGTGAGATGCTGATGATTTTTTAGGTAGAGAAGAGGGTGGAAGCTGACTAAGACCTGCCACAATCCCCTCTTAGTTGTACATGTAGTTTCCAACAAAAGGATTCAATGACAATTGAAAACCACAGAATGTCAGGGGCTGAACAGGATCTCAAAAGCTCATCCAGTCCAACTCCCCTGCCAGAGCAGGATCACCTATATCACATCACACAGGAACACATCCAGATGGGTCTCGAATATTTCCAGAGTCAGAGACTCCATAACCCCCTCAGACAGCCTCTTCCAGTGTTCCGTCACCCTCATAGTGAAAAAAATTTCTCCTTAGGCTTACATGAAACTTCCTATGCCTCAACTTCCACACATTGCCACTTGTCCTGTCATTGAGCATCACTGAGCAGAGCCTGGCTCCATGCTACGGAAATAGTGAAGTTCAAGCCTTTAATGTATCCCACTATTTGGAGCAATGGATGTTCAAGGGTAGATCTCTAGCTTTTGGGGTCTTGAGGCTCCTCATCTTTTACCTGCCATGGACAACAAGGAGAAAGTAAAGGGGTATCAGGTTGTGAGAAAGGAAAGGTGTTACTCCAGACTGCAACATGGCACATGTGCCTTTGATCAGGAGGACCTGCAAAGGTACCTGGCATTCTTTCTGCTGTCTTGTCCATGGTTTGTGGTTGTCTCCTCTGCTGTGGCTCATGCACAACTTTGCTTATAGAATCAGGCTGATATGCAGTTTATTTTCCTCTAAAAGGGCTGAGGCAGTGGGTGGTTTTGGAACATGGTCCTAATTCTGCTGGTTCTAAGCTCATAGCTGTTCTGTCTGCTGAGAGGTTGCAGGGTGTGCTCCTGTTGAGAGGCAGATGCCAGAGCTGCGGCAGTCTGGAGTTCAGGCTGTGAGGCTTGCACAGGATTAGGAGCGGGTGACAGATGCACAAGGAGGCCCGAGGGCTTGTAAAGAGGTTGGCCAAGCGTAAATACTGCAGCAGGCAGCACACACAGCTCATACTGATGGAACTGGGTGTTGGAAAGGTCTGGGGGGTGCAGGAAAGCGGAGTGAAGAAGAGGAGTGGCTTCAGGCCCCTTGGAGAGAGGTTGACCAAGAATAAATCCCACAGCAGGCAGCGCACACAGCTCATACTGCTGGAATTAGGTGTGGGAAAGGTCTGGGGGATGCAGGAACAGGGAATGAGGAAGAGGATCGCCTTCAGACCCTGCTAGGAAAAAGCAGGAAGGTATCAAATAAGGTTGTAGAAGGTGGAGGACACATAGCCCAAATTTAAGGCTCTAGTTCAGGGAGCAGAAGCAGCGTAACAGCAGTGTGGTCAGATTCTGGCTTGGGGAAAAGCAGTGGCTCAAGATAGTGTGTGAGGAGCTAAGCCTTGGGCTAAAGGTGTCTAAGAACTTCTGTAGAAAAGTGAAACTTTTAGCTATTGGATATTGAGTCACAGCTCGTAGTGTTACTGATTCCTTTGCTTTACGAATCCTGCCAGCCTGTGTGTGGCAGAGGATGGCCCCAGTGTCCCCAGCAAGTTTGCAGCGGGTTAGCTCCAGTGAGCAGCGCTGCCCAGGATACAGGAGTGGTGCTCCCGGCTCTCGCTATCTGAGTGTGCTAGCCTCTGTGCTCCCAGGTCTCTCGGCCAGAGGGAAGTGGACTGTAGGACTATGCGCGGTCCGCCGCAGCCGCTGGCGCCGATGCGGGGTCGGCTGCAGTTGAGGGCCACCGGCGCCACCTCCCGGGAGATGCGGGTGGGAGAACCGGCTCCGCCGGGCCACTCTGGACTGCTCCGAAGTGTAATTGGCAGCGGAGCATTAATCGTCCCTGAGGACCGTGCCTCAAAGATGCAGGGAAAAGCAAAGCAAAGCGAAGCGAAAAAAAACAAAACAAAAACAACCAAACCCCCCAAAAAACCAAAAAGCCAAACAACGGAGCACTTTTACCTCGAGAAACTTACCCCAAAAATCACTCAAGACAGAATTTGCTTGAGGTGGAAAAGCACTGTGTAAAGGTGCTGAGTGTTGCTAAGTCCTTCAGCCTTCCGTCTTTGCTACCAGGCTGCTGCAGATGAGTTCCCTGCTGAGAGACGGGTAACTGCTGGAGAAAGGGGGCACAGGGGTGACGAGAGGACTGGAGTATTTCTCTGACAAGGAGAGGCTGGGCAACCTGTTACAGTGTCTCACCACCCTCATGATGAAGAACTTAAACACAAGATAAAACTGAGAGCTACAGAACATTGGAATCATGCTGTTTAGGGGAGTGGGAAGAAGGACTGGGAGTACAAAAGATTCAGAAACATCTCGCAGGGTAGTCTCTCTCTGGAGTTGCATCCTGAGTACCAAGACTTGAAATTCAGAGACAGCATAGCTTTTATTTATACCTATTACAGCTTTTATTTATACCCATTAATAGAGCTAGAGCTAAACTCCACCAGCAGCTTGAATATAGGGGAGCCCATATTCCTGAAAATTTCAACTTCTGTCCATGGATCAACCCAACAATGCTCTTCCTACTGCTTGAGCTATAGCTTTCATCTCCATCTCTGCCTTTAATTTGCAGATACACTAATTATAGGAGGTTTTAAAGCTTCTAAATGCTGTTAAACCTCACTGCCTGAGGTGAGATATAGCATCAAGTCACTTTACTCTCATAGCAGTATTAGACTTATAATTCAGAGACAGTGTAGTTTTTATTTATACCCCTTATGGCTTTTATTTTTATACCCATTATAGCTTTTCTTTATACCCATTAACAGAGCTAGAGCTAAACTCCACCAGCAGCTTTAATAGAGAAAAACCCCAAACTGGGAGACCCTCAAAATGCCGTCAAACTACCACACCCCTATTCCTTCAAACTTCCACTTTTGTCCTTGGATCATTCCAATGTTCTTCCTACTGCCTATGTGTTAACTTTCATCTCCATCCCTGCCTTTAATTTGCCTCTAATTATGGGAGCTTTAAAAGCTTTTAAATACTGTTAAACTTCATTGCCTGAGGTGAGATATAGCATCAAGTCACTTTATTCTCGTGGCAGTATTAGGCATATACTTTTATGCTTCTCCCAGCAGGACACTGAAACAAGAAAGTTTTGCAAAGTTTAGTGACTTACCAGCAATGATTTTTTCAGAAAAATGATATTTTTTGAAGGAGGGAACAATAAAGAACTTGGAAACTGTTAGTTACTAATATAGGGCATTGACTGGGAAAGCTAACACCCTTTTAGTGGTTGTCAATGGGTCCATGTCCAAGTGAAGGCCAATGACAAGTGGAGTCCCTCAAGGATCAGCACTGCAACCAGCCTTATTTCACATCTTCATCAGCAACATTGACAGCAGCATTGAGTGCACCCCCAGCACGTTTGCTGATGACACCAATCTGTGGTGCAGCTGACACATGAGATGGAAGGGATCCACCCAGAAAGACCTTGACAGGCTGGAGAGGTGGGCCCAAGCCAAGTTCAACAAGACCAAGCGCAAGGTCCTGCATCTGGGTCAAGGCAATCCCAAGCACAAATACAGACTGGGCAGTGATTGGCTGGACAGCAGCCCTGAGGAAAAGGACTTGGGGGTGCTGGTGGATGAGAAGCTCAATGTGAGCCAGCAGTGTGCACCTGCAGTGCAGAGAGCCAACCAGATCCTGGGATGCACCACGAGAAGTGTGGCCAGCAGGTCAAGGGAGGTGATTCTCCCCCTCTACTCCGCTCTTGTGAGACCCCACCTGGAGTACTGCATCCAGTTCTGGAACCACTATTGCAAAAGCGATGCGGACATGCTGGAGGGTAGTAAAGGGGAAAAGGATCTGGGGTCCTAGTGGGTGAGAGGTTGACCATGAGCCAGCAATGTGCTCTTGTAGCCAGGAGGTCCAACGTCATTCTGGGGTGTATTAAAATGGCTGTGGCTAGCAGGTCAAGAGAGGTTCTCCTGCCCCTCTACTCTGCCCTGGTGAGGCTGCATCTGGAGTGCTGTATCCAGTTCTGGGCCCCCCAGTTTAAGAGTGACACAGAACTGCTTGAGAGAGCCCAGCACAGAGCCACAATGATGATTAAGGGAATGGAACATCTCTCCTACAAGGGGAGCCTTAGGGAGCTGGGGGTCTTGAGCTTGGAAAGGAGGAGCCTGAGGGGTTACCTCACTCATGTTGATAAAGATGTAAAGGGTGAGCGCCAAAAGCATGGAGCCAGGCTCTGCTTGGTGATGCCCAATTACAGGACAAGGGGCAATGGATGGAAGTTGAGGCATAGGAAGTTCCATGAAAACATGAGGAGGGATTTTTTTTCCTGTGAGGGTGGCAGAACACTGGAACAGGCTGCCTCTCTGGAGATGTTCAAAACCTGCCTGGATGTGTTCCTGTGTGATCCGGTATAGGAGTGTTATAAATATTCAAATGTAATATGCGGAAATAGGAAAACACTCAACTTTATTTTCCCACACCAAACAAACACACACCCCAGAACAGTAAACTATTTACTACTTACCAAAAGTCTGAATTACTGAATCAGGAATTAGTTACACAAAATGTATCACAGGAATTTTTAGAAAGCAATTTAGGGAAGGGATAAAGATATATAATTATCCATATCCTACTCACAACTCAGATCAAAGGGTGAGGAGCAGCAACTGTCACTGCCAGCCACAAGATGGATTCTCCTTGCCCTCGAACAGGGCTGTTGGTGGAAAACCAGAGACTCCAATTGATTTAATAGCCAAATTTACTCACATAGTAATATCTGATCAGTCTGAGATGCTGTGGTGAGGTAATAATCAAAGAAATTATAATCCCAAATTGTGTTCTCAGTACAACCACAATGCAAAGAGGGCAGCAGGAGCTGTGCATGCCGCCAAAATGGAAAGTAAAAGGTGGGAGCCTGTGTCCTCGGGTAGCTAGTGCGCAACACACAATCAGCAGCAGGAGGAGAAACAGAGCCCAAAAGCAAGCTAACTCAGCCCCTCCCAGAGCAGACCCCTTCAATCACCCCTCCACGCAAAACAGACCACTGTCAGGAGAGAAATTTGAAACCTAGCCAATCAAACAGGGCACCAGCATTGCAAACAACTCTGGGCCAGTTTTGCCCCAGCAGGACAAAGAGATCCTGCTCTGGCGAGAGGGGGGTGGGGTTGGGGTGGGTGTGGACTGAATGAGCTTTCGAGCTCCCTTCCAGCCCCTGACATTCTGTGATTCTGTGATTGAATGCAATACAGAAAATACATCTTTGGAGACATTCTATTTGGTAGAACCTCTAAAAACCACTTTCAAAGTAAAATTTCAAGCAGAAAAAAAAACCTTGGTCACACAGTATGCAATGTTAATAACATTTTTTTCCCTAATTTTGGACGAATGAAGGTGTACATCTTTTTTGTTTGTTACTGATTCTCACTCTTAAACATTTCTCCTGCCTCTGTCATGGGAATTAACAAATATGAGCAGTTGATGTTTCTTCCGTGTTGACCTGGCAAGTTTAAACTTCAGAGAACCACTAGTTTTACCTCTGAAAAAAAATGCTGATGAAAGAGAAGTTAAACTTCTGAAAACTCTCAGCATTGAATATAATTTGTGGGGAAAATAAGTTATTGTTATGGTTATTGTTGTTGTATATTCACATCATCACAGAATGTTAGGGATATCTCCCAGTCCAACCCACCCTGCTACAGGAGGATCATAGAATCTAGCGCAGGTCACACAGGAACACATCCAGGCAAGGCTTGAAAGTCTCCAGAGAAGGAGATTTCACAACCTCTCTGGGCAGCCTGTGCCAGTGCTCTGTGATCCTCACAGTAAAGTTCTTCTTCATGTTGAGCTGGAACTTCCTGTGCTGTAGTTTCCATACTTTGCCCCTTGTCCTATCCCAGGGCACAGGTGAGCAGAGGCTATCCCTGTCCCTTCCTTCCTGACCCCCATCCCTCAGATATTGATAAATCTTTATTAGATACCCTATCACTCTTCCCCTCTCCAGGCTAACCAGTCCCAGGGTTCTCAGCCTTTCCTTGTCAGGCACTGCTCCAGTCCCTTCAGCATTCATGTTCAACACAAGCTGAACCCAAGTAACCTGAACTGAAGCATCTTATCATAGAATCATAGAATCATAGAATGGTAAGGTTGGAAGGGACCTCAAGGATCATCTAGTTCCAACACCCTGCCATAGGCAGGGACACCTCCCACTAGTATAGGTTGCTCAAAGTCATATCCAACCTGGTCTTGAACACCTCCAGGGAGGGAACATGCACAACCTTCCTGGGCGACCTGTTCCAGTGTCTCACCACCCTCACTGGAAAGAATTTCTTCCTAATCTCCAGTTCTAAATCTGCCCGCCTTAAGCTTCAATCCATTCCTGTTCATCCTATCACTACAAGCCCTTGTAAAATGTCCCTTCCCAGCTTTCTTGTAGGCCCCTTTCAGGTGCTGGAAAGCTGCTTTAAGGTTTCCCCAAAGTCTTCTATTCCTCCAGGCATATATCTTCTGTATGCAAAGAGAATACTTTGCATGTATAAGGTATCTTTTTACAACCTAAGTTTCAAGTTCATTCATGGTAGGGCTATTCTAGGTACATCTGTCACACCAATGCCACTATGCTTCATTGTTCTTTCAGATTAGGAAAGGGGATGGAGCCTGTCCAATCTATTTACTTAAGTGTTTGTGCCATACTTTCTGTGTCTCTCTACCTTTGTGAAGGGATAGGAGGAATGTGAATGAAAGGTGGGGTCATATTTTTTAAGCACACAGACAGGGCATCCTTCAGATAATACTTCAGATGAGGTTTTGGTCCTTCCTACTTCTCATGATCACTTTGGAATTGACACCATTTTTACTAACAAAATGTTTCTTTTGGAGCCTGTCTCTCTAAAGTTCCATGTCTGTTCCCCAGGTGTCTTCTCCGTGTATTGCCTCTTATCACATATTCGGAGTAGTCTTGAGGCTCTCTGTTAGTGACTGTATCTGCTATATTGGTGTTCCATATAAGGAGTCTTTAAGGGCTCCTGGGAAGGAAATGAAATGTAAAATCACTCAAACCTGTCTTCAGATCGCCTTTATAGCCTTCTGATCCCAACACAGAGTATCAGGATACTTTTGCTTTCTGCAGGTGAACAATGCTGCTGTTTGAAGAACAAATAAGATTCCAGCTCAGTCAGATATTTCCGCATGCAAGTTCTCATCCTTCCCGTCAGCCAGTATAAATTTATGCTACAGCGTTTGAGAGAGGATCTACTTATTGATAGCAGTCTTGCAGCTAACGAGCTTGCCAGAGGATGTGATTTAAGATTATCTGCAGTCAGAGTTCTCATGGGGAGCATAGAAGTTAAAAGATTCCCTAGGGAAAGAGGTGGGAAGGTTGGTAGCAGGCGGTAATGGGGGTCAGTTCCAAACAGGGAAGTTTAGCTTTGGAAAATTTACTTAGAAATCCAAACTTTCACTGGATGGAAAGATCTGTGGAAATGCAGAGATAGCACTGACCCAGTCAAAACACTACATTGTGTGTCTTCAAATATAAAGTTTGTTTGTAACATGTTTGGTAAGATGAGAAGAGATATGAAGCTACAGCATTGTCCAAGGGAAAGCTCTTCTCTTGCTTTGCCATTTTCATAATCCAGCCTTGCTGTTATTGACCTTCGCATCCATAATGTTGTCTTGAGCACAGTAAAAAATCATGGAATCAGAATGGGTTGGGTTGGAAGGGACCTCCAAAGGTCATCAAGTCCAACTGCCTGCAGTGAGCACGGACATGCTCCTCTAGATCAGGCTGTTCAGAACCCTGTCCAGCCTCACTTTGAATATCTCCAGGGGTGATGCCTCAACTATCTCTCTGGGCAGTCTGTTTCACCACCCTCATGCTAAAGAACTTGTTCCTCATATAAAATCTAAATCTACTCTTCTCTCATTTCAAACCATTGTCCTTGTCCTGTCCCTGCAGGCCTTTGCAAACAGTCCCTCTGCAGCCTTCTTGCAGCCCCCTTAAGCTACTGGCAGGCTGCTCTTAGGTCTGCCTGGAGCCTTCTCTTATTCAGGCTGAACAACCTCAGCTCCCTCAGCCTGTCCTCATAGCAGAGCTGCTTCAGCCCCCTAGATCATTTTCATGTCCCCGCTCTAGACCTGTTCCATCATGTCCTGTGGTGAGAACTCCAGGCACTGATTTCTTCACAGATACTAGCAGGAACTCTTAGGCTTACATCAGACAAGCCAGATGAGATTATTCCCTCCCTTTCCTACCACAAAGAGCAAGTGTTCTTTGCTTGTTAACTGGAGACCTTGCCCTCTGTGGGTAACTAGGACAAGCCCAGAAGTGATAACAATCTGGTCTAATCAGAATCCTGAGCAGTGCATTAGGATGTGAAGCAGGCTGAGGAGTAGGGTGAATGGACAGTTTGGGTTGGACTAGATGACCTTCGGAGGTCCCTTCCAACTCAGAACGTTCTATGATTCTATGAAACTAAGCAGAGTGTTTCTCTGCTATGTTTATTTGTGTATGTGTCCTGTTTCCATTCTTTTGCAGTCTCAGTATTGGTGGCTCCATACTTTTGAGAATTCCGATGTTTCTGAGCAGAGATCCAGTGTCAGTGCTGACCAGCGTAGTGTGGCATTTTTTTCCCCTGCAACCCAAACTAAAAACATAACTCAAGGAAGGGATGTGGGTTTTGCTTGTTTGTTTATTTCATTTTCCAGAGATATTTGGCTGGATTGATCCAGGCAACAGGCAAAGACTGTAGATGAAGCAGACCCTTATGATCCTTTCCCATCTGTTCACCAGCATGTGCTGATGCTTTTATTTTTAAAACAGGGAGCATGTGTCTTCTGTTTAGGTACCTCTGAGCACAATGAGTGCTGGTCAGTGATGATAGCTCCACAGATTTGTGACAATCCAGAAAGCTTTTATTTGCACCTAGGTAGTGTCCATCCAGGATAGCAGAAATATTTCAGTGTCCTTGAGGTTCTCCTTTGCTTTTTCTTCTACTTTAGCTAATATTAATTTTTATTTCTGATTTTATTTTTTTTTTTTATTGCAGTAGCCAGCAGAAGTCTATGCAGCCTTGAGTTTGGGAAGTCAGATGTTGGTATTATGAATCCTATTTTTGCTTTGAGTACTAGCAGGGCACTCTGCGGTGGTTCCCACACACACGGGCAGTCTGAGGTGGTTCCAGTTCATATTGGGCCTGGTTGTCATGTTTGTGTGCTTGATGGACTAACTGTTCCTCTTGACTAGCTTTCCTGTTTATATTTGCTTTGTGTTTTCAGATAGCTTCCCTTTATTCTGGATTTAAGCCACCTGATAGCAATTAACAATGCAAATGGAGGGCATTTACAGTCAGCCTTCTCTTATGCTCTCTTGTTTCTAACAAGATCTGACATATTAAAAAAAATAATATCATTACAGTGTAATCTATGTATGGACCAAGTTCCTAGTCCTGATGAGGATTTCCCAGTGGGAGCAGGAGTGAGTGAGTGAGTCAGTGCCACTTATGCTATGAAGAATCACAAAATCACAGAAACATTCAGGTTGGAAAAGACCCTTAGGATCACCAAGTCCAACTGATATGCCTACTTTACAAGGTTCACTCTAAACCATATCCCCAAGCACCACATCCAAATAACTTTTAAACCACCTCCCTGGGCAGCTCACTCCAAAGCCTGAATACTCTTTTTTTGAAAAATAATTCCTAATATCTAGCCTAAACCTACCCAGTTGCAGCTTGAGGCCATCCCTGTTGAAAGACAATATTATGGTTACAGTATCAGTCCCTATGGAGCTGTTGCCTTCTCCTGCTATGGAGGACATGGCTAAAGGATTTGTAGAGGTGAATTGTAAATCACTACAATTTTATTAGTCTTTTTTTGCCAAATAACCACTGTTGCTTGGGCCTCAGGGCCTGGTGCACTGAAGAAGTCCAAACATTTCCTTGCAATCATTTCCCTCTACACATAAATACCCACCAGCAAGAACACGATATGAAGATCCATATGTTTTAAGTGTAGTATACCTGAAAAGAATAGGTAGACTTTTCCTGAAGATAAGTGTGGACATAATAATGAGTTCAAAATGCATAGAGACTGAAAGCTTTCTTCCTGCTGCCCTCAAGGTCTCAAGCCCCTGGTGATGTGCCTGGTTGTCCAGGCTTCAGCTGAAGTAAGGTTCCTTCACACCAGGGTGAGAGGGAACACAGCCAGGATACCCAGCTGAACCAGCTAATAGGTATTTGATGCCATGATGGTGTCATGCTGTGCTGGTCTGAGGATAATTGGAATATTCTAATGAAGAAAATTAATACTACAGCCTGAGAAAAGAAAACAATGGTAATGTCTACTTCATACATCTCAACAAGCCTATGAGTAAGACAAGAACACAAAACATAGATAAGGCACTCTCCTGGAGAGTCTCAGGCTTTCTAGCTATTTTAGTTTGGACCTCTCTGCTAATTTAGCTAACCACTTTCCTTCTAACACCCCTGGCTGATCCTCCAAGCTCACCTTGCGTATAAGCCATACCCTGGGGGTAAGGTCTAGGGGTGGGGAGAAGGTGGAAGGGTGGTTGAAAGCCCCTCCTGGGGTGTCTGATTTCTGGGAGGGAAGTTGTGTTTCTGTATTACAGAAATATACAAGTTAAAGGTAAATATTCCTGTGCATTGTGTATATATCTGCTTGTATGTTGTGCTAAGCTGTGAATAGAGCTTCAGACCTTAACTTCCAGCCAGCTGAGTCTAGTCTGGGTGATTTTACAAAGGNACTTCACTCATAGGCTTGCTGAGATGTATAAAAACAAGGACACAAACATACATAACACAGAGAATCTCTGGGAGCTGGTGTGTCTTCTGGCCTTCTGCTGTGTAACCCAACTAATCATCCTTCTTCTAACCCCTGTTGTTGATCCTCCAGACTCACCTGGCACATAAGGCAGGCCCTGGGAGAAGGTGGAAGGGTGGCTGGGAGCCCTTCCTGGGGACTCTGATTTCTGGGAGGCATGTTGTGTTTCTGTACTACCTTTAACTTGTATATTTCTGTAAATATTCATGTATGTTGTGTATACATTTGCTTGTATATTGTGCTAAGCTGTAAATATAGCTTCAGTCCTTAACTTCCAGATGGCTGAGTCTAGTGTGTGTGTGTGGGGAGGGTGGGTAACTCCCAAAGCATCTCAATCAGGGAAAGTCTGGCTGGAGCAAAAGAGAGGTGGGCTTGGAGTCTGAACTTTGACCTGTTTCCATTGCTTTCTCCAGCCTCACTTCCGGGCATTTTTTTCTTTCTTCTTCCTTCTTCTGCTGACATAATAGGGTGAGGTGGCTGATGTGACCCTGAAATAATGGAGTTTTCAATATTCAGGGAGATAGGGAGGAGCAAGAACAGAACCCTCACCTTGGACTTCCACAGGGCAAACTTCAACCTGTTCAAGAAACTTATTTGCAAAGTCCCCTGGGCAGCAACCCTTAAGAACAAAGGGGTCCAGGATGGTTGGACCTACTTTAAACAGACACTCTTGAAGGCACAGGAACAGGCAGTTCCCATGTGCCGAAAGGGGACCCGGTGGGGAAGGTGACCGGCCTGGATGAACAAGCATCTCCTGAAGGAATTAGGGGAGAAAAAGAGGGTATATCGCCTTTGGAAGGAGGGGAAGGCTTCTCCTGACATGTTTAAGGATGTTGGGGAGAAAAATTGTAAGAGAAAAATATGTAGGAGAAAAATTAGAGAGGCAAAGGCTCAGTTAGAACTCAAGTTGGCTACCTCTGTGAAAGATAACAAAAAGCATTTTTACAAATTTATCGATGCTAAAAAGAAGGGCAAGAAGAGCCTCCACTCCTTATTGGACCTGGAGGGGAACACTGTAACTGAAGATGAGGAAAAGGCTGAGGTCCTGAATACCTTCTTTGCCTCAATTTTCAGCAGTGAGGAGGGAGGAGTTCAGGACAAGTGGCCTCTTGAGCTAGGTGATGTGGTCGGGGAGCGGTGTGTTGCCCTGGAAATCCATGAGGAATTAGTTCAGGACCTACTGAGCCACTTGGACACCCACAAGTCCATGGGGCCAGATGGGATCCATCCTAGGGTGCTGAGAGAACTGGCAGATGAGCTGGCCAAGCTGCTCTCTATTTTTCACCAGCCCTGGTTCACCGGAGAGGTCCCTGACGATTGGAAACTGGCCAATGTGATCCCCATCCACAAGAAGGGTCAGATGGAGGAACCTGGGAACTACAGGCCTGTCAACCTGACCTCAGTGACAGGGAAAATGATGGAGCAGATTATATTGGGGGCAATAACTGCGCACCTGAGGGATGGCCAAGGGCTCAGGTCCAGCCAACATGGATTTAGGAAGGGCAGATCCTGCCTCTCCAACCTGATCTCCTTCTA
>VWZE01001168.1:30603-55041 GCA_013396675.1 Eubucco bourcierii
TGAACACATCCTGGGAGGGAGCAGCCACAACCTCCCTGGGCAACCTGGTCCAGTGCCTCACCAACTTCACTGTAAAGAGCTTCCTTCTAACATCTAGTTTAAATCTCCCCTCTGACAGTTTAAACCCATTGCCCCTTGTCCTGTCATTGCAAGACCTTGCCAAGATTTCCTCCCCGGCCTTCCTATAGGCCCCCTTCAGATACTGGAAGGCTGCTATAAGGTCTCCTCAAAACCTTCTCTTCTCCAGGCTGAAGAGCCCCAACTTTTGTAGCCTGTCCTTATAGCAGAGCTGCTGCAGCCCTCTGAGCATCTTCGTGGCCTCTTCTGGATCTGCTCCAACACTTCCATGTCCTTTCTGTGCTGGGGGCTCCAGAACTGCACACAGTGCTCCAGGTGGGGTCTCATGAAAACAGAGCCCTCTGATCATCTTTGATAGCCCTCCTCTGGATTTGTTCCAATAGTCCGAGGTCCTTCTTGTGTTGATCTCCATCCTATCCCACCAAGGTGGGTGGTATGTATGCATGGGCTGCGTTTGAGTCTAAAGCACAACCCCAGAAATAAACCTGAAATTACACCCAAAATAAATCACCAGGGTAGCTCAAAAGGCTTGGAAGCATATGAAACTACATTTATGATGAATATTTACACAAAACTACATTTGCAAAAGCAAGCTAAAATCCAGAAACATAAAATACAATGTGTAGATACAAAATACATTTACAGTTCAGATACACCCCATCACCACCACCTTGAATTGTTCTCCACCCCTTTGTTCAAGAAGAAAGTTAGTAGCTCTCTCCCTACACACCTTATATAAGGGAGAGAGAAAACAAAAAAGCCTGCTGCTTTTACTTAACCATAACAAGAGTCCCAGCCAAGGACAGCAAAGCCATGCAAAAGCACCAGCCAGAGTGAAGAAGAGAATAGGAAGAAAGAATAATTTGTGCAGCATATTATATCCTAAACCAGCAGCTCAATGGAATGATATAGATCTATTATTGGTCTTTTGTATCCAATCCTCTATTTTATTTACCTTTTACTATTTTTTTTTTCTACTTAATATCTCCGGAAATTTTCCTATCCTTGTTTGTAATTTAGAACTAGGCTAGAGTGCTAGTTCTAAAACCACCACAACTAGCATGGGCAGATGCTGCTTTGAGAAAAGAGAGTGAGGCAGGAAGAGGCAAGAAGTTCCTGCAAAGGAGCTTCACTTTCCCTACCAGGGGCAGCAAAGTGTTCCTGGCAGGCAGGAAATTCCTGTAATCTTGTTCTGTTCCCTGGTATTAACAGTGTCTTTTTGCTCCTAGATGACATCAAATGGACTACAGAAAATGGTTAGAAGTTGTTCCAGGGAAGGTTCAGGCTAGATATTAGGAAATATTTCTTCACTGAAAGAGTTCTCAAACATTGGAATGGTCTGCCCAAGGCAGTGCTGGAGTTACCATCCCTAAAGATGTTCAAGCATTCTATGGACTTGGCGCTTAGGGACATGGTTTGGTGTTGACCCTTCAGTGCTGGTTGGAAGGTTGGACTGGATGATCTTGGAGGTCTCTTCCAACCAGATACATTCTGTGGTTCTGTACCAATATTCTTTTGAGGTGATATCCAGTCTCCAGTATTCAATGTCGAGCTCTTCAGAGTATTTGTCTTCTAGATACATTGGATTGCTTCTGTTATGAAAATGATAATCATTCCCACAGGAAGTTGAACATATGTCCTCATTTAATTGGAACAGGGTTTTTTTTTTTGGTTGTTTGGTTTTTTTTAAAATCCTTTGTAATATCCAGCTGTCACAGCACTTTTCAGAGCAGACACATTTATCTCAGCTAAGGCTCCTGAAAGCTATCAAGAACTGTTCACCAATAATTGCATGTCTGATCCTTTCATTGGGAGTAAAATACGAGTTGAAAATCTATGTTATGCTAACTAGTACTCAGAACTTCTTTAGTAAGAAAAGGAACTGATGCTCTGCAAAGGACTGCCTCAGTCCTATCTCTGTATAAAGTATTTTTAAAAGAGTTAATAATTAAGGTGGGTGGGGTTTTTTTTGTTTGTTTTTTGGGGTTTTTTTGGTAGGTTTTTTATTTTTGTAGTCTTTGATTTAGCTGTGTGCTGTTTTCTCAGACTGCAGGAATGTGTTGTAACAGAAAGTGTACAGGAGGAAAAACACATTTTTACAAAGTGGAGGACTGGAAGGCTGGGCAGGCAGATGGCTTTTAGCTTGGCATTATGAGAAAGGGAAGTTTTACTTCAGAAAAACAGCCACTGTTGAAAACGAGACTGATTCACAGATCCTGAATAGCATGGAAAGTAACTCCTTGTCTCTGCTAACAACACAAACAGCACAAATTCAGTTGTGAGGATGCCTGAAGTTATTTTTATTCCAGTCATAAGACACTGGTACATCATGTAATTATTTTTATATTAATCATGTTAGAGCCTTTGGGTTATCTGTTTTCACCAGATTGGAATAAAACTATGATGAATTTTGGGATGAATTTTGCTTTCAACCTGAGGGGAGGGGTGGGGTGAGACAAGAGACTGGGGGGACCTTAGAGCTGCTTTCTAGTACCTGAAGGGATCCTACAGGAAGGCTGCAGAGAGACTTTTCATGAAAGTGTATAGCAACAGGACAAGGGGGAATGGTTTGAAGCTGAGAGAGACTAATTTTAGACTGGATCTTATGAAGAAGTTCTTCAGTACAGTGGTGGTGGAATAGCTGAGCTGGAATAGGCTACCCAGGGATGCTGTGGATGCCGCCTCTGTGGGGGTGTTGAAGGCCAGATTGGATGAGGCCTTGAGCAGCCATGTCCAGCTGAGAGGTGTCCCTGGCCATAGCAGGGAGGTTGGAGTAGATGATCTCTAAGGTGCCTTCCAACAACAGCCATTCTATGACTCTGTGGTTAATGAAAAGTTACCCTGATTAGCTATGACTGCTGTTGACCTGGTGCTTGTGACCCTGTCCACCACAACAGAAGTCCAAGGAGGTTCCTGGCAATGTCAACAACTTGAGCAAGAGAGAAGATCTTTTGGAAATTGTGGTTTGCAGAGTACATCACAAGTGCTATACATGGCTATGATGGTCTCCACCCAGCTATATGACCAGAGGACAGGACAAATGCATTGAACTCAGAGGGTTGGCTGCACAAGAGAGAGCTGTGAGAAGGGAGACTGCAGCCTTTTTCATCACAGAGTGGAAAGAAATGTTGTTCCAGAAAGCCATTCTAAACAGAGCGTATAGTGTGTCCTGGGTAAAATGAGTGTATCATGCAAAACTTATAAAGGACCTTTCATTGTCAAAGTGCACCAAAGAAGAGGGAGGAGCATTGTCCCAAGGATAAGGAGTCAGTCACAGCATATTTTAAGAAGCTTAACAATAGACCCTTTCATATCTAAAAATAAAAGTCTGTGGATCTCATTCAATACCCATGGAAGCAAATGGGTTTGTTTTCATTGACCTTTGAATTGGCAGCCATAAATAAATTATTTTCTCTTTTACTGGCCTGGAAGAGGACATTTCATGTTTTGCAGCCCTTTGAGCTAAGCTACTGCAACACTGGGTAGAACCACAGAATGGTTTGAATTGGAAGGGACCTCCAAAGGTCATCTAGTTCAACCCCTTTGCAGTCAGTAGGGACATCTTCTACTAAATTGGGTTGCCCAGAGCCTTGTTGATCCTTGTCTTGAATATTTCCAGGGATAAGGTCTCAGCTGCCTCCCTGGGCAACCTGTTCCTACATTCCACCAACTTCATGGTGCAGAACTTGTTCCTAGCATCTAATCTAAACCTGGGCTGCATCAAGAGAAGCATGGCCAGCAGGGCAAGGGAAATGATCCTTCCCTCAACTCCACTCTGTTGAGACTCCACTTGGAGCACTGTGTCCATTTCTGGAGCCACCATTATAAGAGGGATATGGATGTGCTGAAACATGTCCAGAAAAGGGCCACAAGGATGATCAGAGGGCTGGAGCACCTCTCCTGTGAGAAGAGACTGAGGCAGTTGGGAAGAGGAAATGGCTCAGAGGTCACTTTATTATGGCCTTTCAGTATCTGAAGGTGGCCTACAAGGAAGCTGGGGAAGGACTTTTTAGGATGTCAGATAGTGACAGGACTAGGGGGAATGCAACAAATCTAGAAATGGGCAGAACCAAAATGGACATAAGTTCTTCTCCATGAGGGTGTTGGGACCCTGGAACATGTTGCCCAGGCAGGTAGTGGAAGCTCCATCCCTGGAGATGTTTGAGGGCAGGCTGGATGAAGCTCTAGACAGCCTGATCTAGTGTGAGGTGTCCCTGCCCATGACAGGGGGGGTTGGAACGAAATGATCCTTCTGGTCCCTTCCAACCCTGACCCTATGATTCTAAATCTATTCTTCTCTAGTTTGGAAACATTGCCCCTTGTCCTATCACTACAGGCAGATACATAAAAGATACCTCTTGACCCCTGTTCTTGGTAAAAACAGTAATGCTGGTGTTGAGGTGGGCTGAGAAGGGGTGAATAGTAAGACGGGCACCTTTCAACATACCTAAGTGTCAGGAAAATTGAAAGGAAAAGTTACAGCAAACAGCAATTGGGATAACTGAGAGTCATTGGTAGAAGTGAGAGAGTTGAAAAGGAGGAGATTTTGAGTAGGAAAGGAAATGAATTGTAGTTTTCTGCAAGAAACAGAATAGTTACAGCAATGACAGTTCATGAAGCAACAATCAGTGTGACTGGAGTAACTAGACCAGGCTGTGAACATAATTCATGTCATCTCTTACTTTCTGCTATTTCTTTTAGAGTAATGGTAGCTCCTGGCAGCTAAGTGCAAGTGTTGGTCTTACAGGATTTGTCTTCTCAAGAGGATACCAGAAACTGCTTGATATGTGAAACCCAAAGGATGAGTCACAGAGTGATATTAGTTGGAAAAGGCTTTTAAGATCATTCAGTCCAACCAGTCTCTAACTCTACCAAATCCGGGGCTAACCTATGTCACTCAGCATCACATTTCTGCAGCTTTGAACGCCTCCAGTGGTGGGGATTCAGTCACCTCCCTGGGGAGCCTGTTCCAGTCTGAGAACTCTTTCAGTGAAGAATTTTCTTCTGCTGTTCAACCTAAACCTCCCTTGGTGCAACCTGAGACCATTTTCTCTTGTCCTGTCACTTGTTGTATGGAGAAGAGACCAACGCTCACCTCATTCCAGCCTTCTTTCAAGGAGTTATAGAGAGCAACAAAGTCTTCCCTCAGCTCCTTCTCCAGGCTGAGTGCCTCAAGTTCCCCCATCTGCTCTTCATGAGCCCTGTTCTCCAGATGCTTGAAGTACCACACTGTAGGAACATTTCCAAAGGATTTTCCTTTTATTTTTACATCACTGACTTTTCTAGAAATGCTGCATACCTACTACTGGCAACTGTTGCAATAGGCTTAAACAGGCCAAAATAGGCTTATACATGTCCTGGCTTGCCCAGACATTTTTCTGCTTACCTTCCTTCTGTTATGGGGAGAAGCAACTGTGGGAAAGAGGACAAAGAACCTGGAGCCACTGAATCTAAGGACCCTGGTTTGCCCAGACTTGTTTTGCTTCTGTTTATACCCTGTCGTAAACAAGGTACACACACTTAGCTTGTGCCTGCTCCATCCAAGGCCTGGGTTCTGCTCTAGAAAGGGTAAAGCAAGCCTATGGCTTCACCTAATATGGTCAGGCTTCCCTGACTGCTGTTTTGATTGGCTATTCTGTGTCCAAAGACCCATTAGTCTCAGACTGTATTGATAGGAAAGAGACGAGCAGGTGACACAATGTGCTCTGCCATTGTACTCACGCCTGTTCCTGCCTGCTGCCATTGCTTATTGCCTTATTGTATCCTGAACTGCCTGGAAACTGTCTGACTCAAGTTCTTGCCTTGATTGCAAGAACCTTCTGTTCCAGTTAAGTTAATGTTTATATTATTGCTAGTTATATCTAAATGTTCTAGACCCTATGTTATCACATGTATGATGTTTCCACAACTGTTGCAAAAGAACATAACTATTATTAAAAAAAATAGTAGTCAGGGTAGTGAGAGTTCTGAATATTGAAAATTAATAAACAATTGTGCTGATTTGAGGCTAAGTAGAATATTTTAATAGAGAAAATTACACTACAGGCTGTGAAAGGAAAACATCATGATGTCTACTTCACTCATACGCTTGCTGGAGAATTGTTTGGGAACAATAACCAAAACATTAGATAAGTAAGTCTCTGTCTGTCTCTTGCTGGAACAGCAGCTGCTGGTGGGATCTAGCAGTTTCTGGGCTCTGGCTCTTCTGCTGATTAATCCTCACTAACCACTTTTCTTCTAAACCCCCTGGCCGATCCTCCTAATTTACCTTGCATGTAAGGCAAACCTTGGGGTAAAGTACAGGGGTGGGGAGAAGGTGGAAGGGTGGTTGGGAGCCCCTCCTGGGGTCTCTGATTTCTGGGAGGGGAGTTGTGTTGCTGTATTACTTTTTACTTGTATATTTCTGTAAATATTCTGTATATAGTGTATATATCTGCTGTACAGTGTGCGAAGCTGTAAATAGAGCTTCAGTCCTTAACTTCCAGTCAGCTGAGTTCTAGTCTGGGTCATTTTACAAAGTGTGGGGAGGGCTGGGGAACTCCCAAACCATCACAACAATATTGATTTTTGAAAATCATATCTTGCAGCAATTAATCACCCCTCCATTACAGCAACAGAGAATAAATGACTTGAGACCATTTTAAGAAGCCAACTTGTGAGACTGCCTACAAAATGAGTGGTGATTAGCCTCAAACCAGCACAGATACACCTGACTAGGTACCTGAGTATTTTTAAGAACCTAGGACTACATCTCTCTGGAAAATAATTCTTGACCTTGCTGCATGGTACACCTCCCTGTATCTTTCCCCACATCTCCTGCAAGAGGTGGTCAGAAAACAGATTCTGAATGTGATTTCCCCCCCCCCCTCCCCTCCATTTAACTTCCATGGCAATGGAAAAATGAATCAATCTTAAAAGCTACGTCCACAACACTATAAAACAACAAATGTGATACTCTGAGGCAAGAAACACAGTAAACATGGAGTGACTTATAGCACCACTATAAAACTTTTCTCCTTCTGGCCATGAATATTATCCCACTTAATTTTTGACAGTATCTCCATCCATGTTTCATAGTTTTATCTTGCTGCTATCTCATTAATTCCTTGCCTTTCACTTCCCTACTGTCCACCTCTGGTAGGACTTGCTTTCCGCTTCTGAAATGGAATGGGTATCAAAGAATCATAGAATTATCAGAACTGGGAGGAATCTCAAAGATCATCTGCCATAGGCAGAGACACCTCACACTAGATCAGGATGCTCAAGCCACATCTAGTCTGGCCTTAAAAACTTCCAGGGATGAGGTTTCTACCACCTCCCTGGGCAACCTGTGCCAGTGTCTCACCACCCTCACTGTAAAGAGCTTCCTCCTAACATCCAGTCTAAATCTCCCCTCTGCCAGTTTAAACCCATTGCCCCTCATCCTGTCTTTTCAAGACCTTTTAAATAATCCCTCCCCAGCCTTCCTGTAGGCCCGCTTGGCTGGTGATTGGCTAGATTCTTCATGTCCGGTATATGTGGCAGGTGGACACTTTGGAAGTGGGGTGGGAGGAGACTCCAACAGAACCCAGGTGCTCTGGGTTTGGGGGGGGAAAAGGGGAAAATGTGGTGTGGGGTGGGAAAGGGACAGATATGATGAAAAATGGGAGGTGGTGCTAAATGGAGAGAGATGGAGAGGAAAATGATGGAGAGGAAAAAAGGAACATCGGGGAAAATGAAGGAGATGGAGAGGAAAGGAGGAAGATGGGTAGGAAGAGAGAAAGGAAAGGATGAGATGGAAAAAAAAGGTGGAAGAATGGGGAAAATAGGAGAGGCAGAGGAAAGGAGGGAGATGGAGAAGGGAGTTTAAAAAAAAATTAAAAAAACCAAAAAAACAAAAAGCAAAACTGGACTGTAGTGTTTGCATTGAAACCACTCTTTTCATGACCATCCCTTTGTCATTTCCTCTTGGAGTAGTAACCAGACATCTTCATTGGAAAAGAGGGAGAATTTCAGGTATACTTTGACAACCTTTGATGTTTTTTATATCTGATGTTCTTCGGAAAACAGTTGTGGCCAAGCTAAAATAAGGAACCTATCAAAAAACTGTATTAGTTGACTGGATTTTTTTTTTTTTCTTTTACCATGACATTAAGTGTTAGAAGATATTTTGTTATATTATAGTATTAAGACAATTTTTAATCCATCCATTGAAGATCTTTCTCTAAAGTATTTCCTTACCAGTTTGTAAATTTACCCTGCTGGGTGCTTTCCTGTGTGATCTGCTCTAGAGGGGTTGGTCTGGATGATCTTTCCAGGTCCCTTCCAGCCCCTGACACTCTGTGATCTTGTGATCATTTCTGTTCTTAAATAAGAACTTTCTCATCTGAAAAACGTCCTGGTTTAAGACAGCCTGTTCAGACAAGTAACACCCCCCCCATCTCCACTCCCCTGATTGGGAGCAAAAATAACCCAAAACACCAGGGAAGAAATAAAGAGAATTCAGTAGGATGATACAATGGACAATTAGTTTATTCTGCAGAAAAGCAAAAGCAGAAGCAGCAGCAGAGACATTCCAGCTGGAAAACTGGCCTTGAGTAACCTGTACTAGTGGGAGGTGTCCCTGCCTATGGCAGGGGGTTGGAACTAGATGATCCTTGAGGTCCCTTCCAACCTTACCATTCTATGATTCTATGAAAACAACTCCCTCATCCCCCAAGCCTGCAGCCAGCCCAGTGGCAAACACCCCAAACCCAGAAACCAGAAGCAACGTCCAGAAAGAGAAAACCTTTAATGTTACAATCTGAACTACAAGCCCCATGATGCTCTCTGTCTGGGCTTGTGTTTCATTTGTGGAGGAACTGTCCCATGGTGTCCATCAACCCTGCCTGACCAGTTCTTCATGCTTTCCCATGTAGTCTTCCACACTTTACAGGTCCTCCTGAAACATTATCTGTTTCCATTTCTGCTTCGGCACTGGCTGTAGGTTTGCTTTTGAATTAACTTGAGGAACTGAGGAGGATTGCACAGCTTTCTCTAGTGCAAAAGAGTTTTCATCATTCATGGCTTTGTCATCTGGAGTTATTTAAGAGGAAAAAAAATTAATCCAGCCAAAGGTTTGGAATACTGTTACAGTCACAAGTGTGTTCAATAAAAAAAGAAACCTCTCCTTACAAATAAATTAGTGTAATTTATGTGTCTGTCAATCTCTTTTATTTACCAAATGAAATTTACCTTTATCTTCTTGTTAGGTTGATAAGAGTACTGAACATGCCCACTTAATTTATTCTACACTTCATTTATTCTGGAGAAATAGAGGGTTTGTACTGAACGTCCCTGGAAGCTTTAAGAAAAGTTACTTTCATCTCAACAATGCTGATGGCTGAATGCTAGTTTCAAACTGCTGTGTAAGTACTTGAGGCAGTTCTTGTGAGGTGCAGAAGGTTTGACCCAAATGCAGCTCTCACCAGCTCTTAGCCTCTCTTTTTTTTTTTTTTTGATGATGATCTTTCACCAGAAGTTTAAGACATTTCAAAATAGTGAAGATAAAAGCATCTCTGAATGCGATGATTGAATTTCCAATTAAAACTTAATCTATTAAATCAGCCAAATAGATCACAAAATTCATATATGCTAATTGTGAAGTTGAGCAAGCAACAGTTACAACTGCAACTGCCTGAAAATCAGGAGACTGGGGGGAGCAGAGATCAGCCCAGTAGTTAAGGCATGAATACGTTCAATAATCATGTAATGAAAATGAGACAGCATGAAGGCAGACCTGTAAAACACTAACCTCTAGAGAAGACACTTTTCCATTTAATGATAAACTTTCTACAGGAGCAATTACAGCAAAGTGGGTTGACTGAATTAATTAAACATTTTTAACATAAAACCCAAGCTCATTTGCCCACGAGCACCTGAAGCAAATTTAGGCTCCTGGATCTCTGTACCCTGAATATGATATGGCAGAGATGTCCCCCTCTCAATTTACTTGCTTTTTGATACTGTCACTGTTAGTGGATTTCACTTCCTCCTACAAAGCACAGCGTGGCCTTTGCTGGATCTTTTTCCCTGCTAGATGCCTGACAAGTTTGAAAATAGGAACTGCATAGCTTGTGAGCTTAGTAAGTGGTGACAGGTATCTTTTTCATAAGGTATCTTTTTTTGTTTGAATTTGTGTGTGCTCAAATTCAAACAGATGAACAGACATCAGAAGTGTCAGGGAGAGAATTGTGATAGATGATATGCCACCCTGTAGGAAAAGGGGGTGGGGGTTTGATACTAATAGCTACTTAAAATCAGAGGAAAGCTTAATTCACTGGTTTGCATAGTCTTGAGATGTTTATGATAGCAGGCATTGGTTCGGAGAGCATGCTGACATCATCTGTTCATGAGTCACTTTATGTTGGTGGTATAATTTTGTGCTCTCAGGCTAGTCGAGTCGTTATTTCATCTTCTTTTTCCACAGGATCAAGGTGAAAAAGCAGGTATCACTCTTGATGTTGCAAATGCCTGAGAAAGAGCACCATCTTGAGTATAGATTTCACCTTGACGTGAGAAGAATCTTAACTGTGAGGGTGATGGAGCACTGGAACAGGCTACCCAGAGATGTTGTGGAGTCTGGTTCTCTGGAGACTTTTGAAACCTTCCTGGATACATCCCTGTGCACACTACCCTAGGGGATCCTGCTTTGGCAGGGCGGTTGAACTGGTTGATCTCTGGAGGTCCCTTCCAACCTCTGATATTCTGTGATTCCATGGTTCTGTGACCTTCTGTCTTCAGCTTCAGCTTTAAGGTTGTGATTCTGACTTGTCCTGCCCTGTAACATCTCCCCTTGAGGTCTCCTCAATTAATCAGGAGGTGCAGATACCTACAGCTCTCCCCTTTCCCCAGCTCAGTCTGCTTGCCCTCATAACTGACATGCTCAATCCTTGTCAGTTGGGAAAACTGCCCTAAATCTGGCAGTTCGTTTTCAATATCCCCTGTTAGAGTCACAAGCAATGCAGGCTCCGAAAATAAAAAAGGAGTGGGATAAACAGGAGGTGAACTTACGGAAGCTGCCTCCGCCCCCACCTCTTGGTGATAGCTGCAGGGTACCATTTGACACCAACTTGTGGTCATTTTCCCTCACCCACACTCTTACATTTAAGGGTCTTGACAGGTTCAGGAGTGTGAGTGATGGTCCAGACAATGGTTGCTGTTTGTTACCCATGCTTCTACATCTCCATACATTTTCATATCCTCTTAATACATCCTAAAATAGCCATAAATGCATTCTGGGAACTGTCACATCACCCTTTTTACCAGACAATGAATTAGAGAATTAATCATTCACAGCTTTAGGCAGTACAGGGATAGAGAGTCACTCCTATCAATTGTGAAAAAAAAAAACCAACTCATGTAGATTCCCAGCAATATCAAGTTCATACAAGGTTATGAAAATTGAAATGTTTTTGGTCGTGTAGTCTGCCTGTGCTGTAGATCATGAGTCTGATGGTAGATTAAGATCCCAACAAATACACCTCAGTTATTGGGAGCTCTTTATATGAGAGGAGCAGAAATGTAGCTAAAGTTATCACTGTATTCCCAATACAGTCACAATGAAGCAAAGTGCTGTTAAATAAAGTGCTTGAAAGATCATGGAATCATAGAATGGTTTGAGGCGAAAGGCACCTCCAAAGGTCATCTAGTTCAGCTTCCCACCTTAGTCAGCAGGGGCATCCTCCACTAAAACAGGTTGCTCACAGCCTCGTCTAGTCTGACCTTGATTATCTTCAGGATTGGGACTTGACTACCTCCCTTGGCAACCTGTTGCAGTGTTCCAGCACCCTCATGCTAAAGAAATGGTTCCTCACATGCAATCTAAATCTGCTCTGCTCTCATTTCAAGCCACTGACCTCATCCTGTTATTGCAGCCTCTGCAAACAGTCCCTCTGCAGCCTTCTTGTACCCCCCTTCAGCTACTGGCAGGCTGCTCTTCACCTGGAGCTTTCTCTTCTCTAGGCTGAACAACTCCAGAGCAAAATCTGAAAAAAAGATTTCCTGTAGATTTTTGGTCGTATGATATACATCTAACTGTTCAGAATCGACACCCTTTTAATTTCTCTGAAAATGGCTGTCCTAAATTTCTAGTTTATGCAGAAAACTGGCCACTAAAAGCAATTTACCCACTGCCCCCATTTTTAGCCCCACGTAGAATGTAAATGATTTCTCATTACTGCAATTTATTTTACATTATTAAGGTGATTTTATTAACAGCTGAATGAAAAAAAAAATGTTTTTTAAGACCTTGATCATTCTAGATAGCATGAATCAGCCTTCTGTTGGTTTTATATGGTGAAAAGAGATTTCTTCTCTTTCTAACAATGATGGCTCTACCGTGGTTCAGTGCTTCTGTGATCATTTGTCACAAGGATAAGTGAGCATTGTCTTCTGAAAATGGCAAAATCTCAAATGTCTCCAATCATTAACTATTTAAATATCTTCCATTGATTCTTCTGGCACCATGAAGTGCCATGTCAACCCCTCACAGTGGGTGATTAACATCTGTTCTGAAATATTTGAGATACTCAAGGTAAAGCTCAACATGGCTCTGAGCAATCTACTCTTAGGAGGATGCTCCTGCTTACTGTAGAGGGGGTTGGACTAGATGACCTTCAGAGGTCCCTTCCAACCCAGATCATTCTGTGATTCTACGATTCTATTAACCTCATTTTAGGACATCAAATCATTCAAAGACAGTAACTTCTACATTTTGTTGAATTTCCCAGCTGAGGACTCAGTCAAAGGGCATTTTACCTGCTGCAGCAGCCTGAATAGAAGTGGGATTAAGGTCAAGAGGAGGGATTGCAGAGAACAGAGGTGTTTTAAGGAAGATGTTCAGCTGTCCTGTTTAAACACGCTAAGGAAGCTCAGGAAATCCCAGCACATTGCAGATTACTGGAACTGGCCTCTGTCATTTTGCAACTCAGCAGTGAAGGCAGGCTGGGCTCTGCAGCCACTTGAATTTTACACTGTGCAGACAGGTGTGGCTGAACCATAGAGGGCAGACGGCAGACTGCTTCTTTCTCCCACACATTAAGATAGACTTTNCACTGATTTAGAAGCAAGGCTGCAGCTGACCTGGGTGTGACTAATTGGAATTGGGCTGTCCCACTCTTGATTAATTTCCTTCTTAAGGTTGATATGTAGCAATAAGCTCCATGAAAGGTAAAGGTTTCTGATGTGGTGCTGAACTGGAGGGCACAGCTGCCAACCCAGCTTCTCCTTTCCCTGGTACAGCAGTTACCACCCCCGCTTAGTTTTTAAGGGTGACTGAATGCAGCTTCAGGGAGGTCATAGCTAACACGAAGTCTGGGAAAGAAGACACTAAACAAAATTTGATCAGGAGATATGGAATGGACACCTACTTTGCCAAATGCATTGTTACAGTACATGGGAGGCAGTGGGAAAAAAATAGATCGTGCATGAAAATTGTTTCCCTTTTTGGTCCTCACAAAGGAGACGTAAATATGCTGAGGTGTTGCTTGGTGTCAGAGTTTTGAGTAATCTTCTCAAACTCTGTCTTGTGGCAACCAATTTTTTTTTAATGTTAATGATGGAACCTGTTGTCAGTCTGGTTGTTACCCTGGATGTGATTGTGCAGCTATGCTCATAGTTCTGGCTAAAGATATTTTTAATATAGAAAGATCGTAAGCTGTTCTTATGAATAAAATCATATTTTTGCTGTTTTAAAGTAATATGGAGTGATAATAATGTCAGGTACTTGTGGCCCATCTACACAGTTTGGATTATAGAAGTCAAGTTTCTTGTGCTAACCCTATTGTTAGCACCTCCATTTTTGGGGCCCTCAGTTCAAGAAGGATCTCAGGGAACCACTTGAAAGAGTCCAGTGTAGAGCCACAAAGCTGTTGAAGGCAGTGGAACATCTCCCTGTGAGAACAGGCTGAGGGAGCTTGGGCTTGGAGCTAGGAGCAGAGGAGCCTGAGAGCTGCTCTCATTCATGTTGATAAAGATGTGCAGGGCAGTGTCAGGACAGAGCCAGGCTCTGCTCAAGGATGTCCATTGACAGGACAGGGGGCAATGGGGGCAAGCTGGAACAGAGGAGGTGCCATGGGATCAGAAAGGCAAACTTTTTGACTGTGAGGGTGTCAGAGCCCTGGAACAGGCTGCCCAGAGAGGTTGCGGAGCCTCCTTCTCTGGAGACATTCCAAAACTTCCTGGATGCATTCCTGTGTGACTTACCCTAAGTGATTGTACTCTGCCAGGGGAGTTGGACTGGATGATCTTTCAAGGTCCATTCCAACCCCTAACACTCTGTGATTCTGTGCTACAGAGAGCACAAACACTGCTGAGTCACAATTGCTGCCTTACAGAGTCCTGTGAGGCACTGCTTTCTGCCCTCTTGCAACTACTCTCATCTGAGCTTAACAGGAAGGTGGCCAAGCTTACTTAAAAATGCTTGAACTGTGTGATTTTGAGCATAGATAACCATGTGGAGGATGTCCCTGCTGACTGCAGTGCAGTTGGACTAGGTGACCTTCGGAGCTCACTTCCAACCCAAATCATTCTATGTGCTTTCTCTCACCTGTCCTTCAAGTGTGGAAGGAGTTCATAGAATCATAGAATCAACCAGGTTGGAAGAGATCTCCAAGCTCACCCAGTCCAACCTATCACCCAGCCCTATACAATCAACTAGACCATGGCACTAAGTGCCTCATCCAGGCTTTTCTTGAACATCTCCAGGGATGGTGACTCCACCACCTCCCTGGGCAGCCCATTCCAATGCTGATCACTCTCTGTGTAAAGAACTTCCTCCTAATATCCAGCCTATACCTCCCCTGGCACAACTTGAGACTGTCCCCTCATTCTGTTGCTGGTTGCCCAGGAGAAGACACTAACCCCACCTGGCTACAATCTCCTTTCACGTAGTTGTAGACAGCAATGAGGTCAACGAGTTACCTGCCATATGTCATGCTTTGCCTCTTTTCTTTTCTGTCCTGCTCCATCTCCTTTCCCATTAGTTGTTGCTTAGCTGAAAAGAGCTGAAAGAACTGTTTCTCATCTGGTACTCTTTTCTTGTGCTCCCCATTTCAGCTGCAGTCATCTTCTGTTCCTTCTCTTTTGCACTCCCCACAGCTGGGACCATGTGTACGCTCACAGCGGGTAACACAGCAAGGTTCTGGTCTATGTCACTTTGCACTTTCATTCAGTCTTTAAAGGTGCTGAGGTGCTGTAAGTACAGAAGGTATTCCTCTGACTTCAATTATGCTGGTGTCCTGTTTCAAGACTGCTTTTTATTACCAAAGTAGTGCAAAAAATCCCATTAGAATAAATGAGATTCAGGTCATAAATTTATGAGCACAGTATCGCAGCTAACAAAATTCATTAGAAAATACCCTTGCAGCTCACCTGGTAGAGATTATGTTCAGATGCACAAAATACTCTCTATGACAAGTACGTAGTTATTTAAAAAAATAATTTCTCCCTGTAAATTTGGACCTTGCCTGTGTGATGTTTATTTCAACTCAATTTGCAAAACAATCTCAAACCCAAGATGATTAACTGAATGCTAATCTCACACTGTCCCCATTTAAGGCAATTTGGTTTATTTCATCTGAAATTAGCAAGGATTTTATTTTCAGGTCACATCTTCCAGTTGCTGCAATAAGGTTTCCTAGGTTGTTGGTTTTTTGTTGTTTGTTTTTTTTTTTTTTCTGGTGGAGTTGGGTTTGTGTATTTCTTTTGTTTGTTTTTTGGTGTTCACACCACTAGCGAGACATTTCACTGATGTTAAGTTATGGAGAGATGGACATTTAAAATCAGTTCATGCTTTGGAAAACCTCTTTCCTATGTGGCCTGCCCTAGGTGATCCTGCTTTGGCTGTGGGATTTGACTGAATAATCTCTGGAATTGACTTCTGTGATTCTTTTAAAGTGACTTTCAGCACATATTTAAGAAATAAAAGTGTTAATTTATTTACCAAATGTTGCAGAAAGAAGGGCCATCCCACTTGGAATACTGCACCCAGTTCTGAGCTGCCCAGTTCAAGAGGGACAGGAATCTGCTTAAAAGAGTCAAATGGAGGGCTGCAAGGATGCTTAGGGGACTGGAGCACTGCCTAATGAGGAAAGGCTGAGAGCCCTGGAACTTCTTAGTTTGGAAAGAAGACTGAGAGTGGATCTAATAAATGTCTATAAATATCTGAGGGCTGGGGATCAGGAAGGAAGGGGCAGGGACAGCCTCTGCTCACTTGTGCCCTGGGATAGGACAAAAAGGCAATGTATGGAAACTACATCTCAGGAAGTTCCACCTCAACATGAGGAAGAACTTCTTTACCGTGAAGGTCACAGAGCATCAAAACAGGCTACCCAGAGAGGTTGTGGAATCTCCTTCTCTAGAGGCCTTCAAGCCCTGCTTGGATGTGTTCCTGTGTGACCTACACTAGACCTGTTGTGGCAGGGAGGCTGGACTGGAAGATCTCCAATAGTGTCTTCCAACATCTAAGATCCTGTGATCCTGACCCTTCCTAGTGGGTATTTTTTATTTTCCATGCCATAGTCCAAATTCATGATGTAGTTCTTTATGCTTAGACATCAATTACGTTTTGTAACCCAGAGGAGCTCATATGTGACTGAATTCTGGTGACAGGGAAAGGGTATGGAGCTGGATCTTCAGGAATCTTAAGCAACTATCTACAGATTTCAACTGAGGCTTTTCAAACCCCTGTTGACATATCCTAAGGGTACCAATGCTCATGTTGCTTAGTGGCCGTAATGAGCTAAGTATTCTTCAGTGTGTTATGAAAAAACTTGCTCAGATTTTACTTTAATTCAGTTTCATTTGAACCACTTATGTGTGCATGTTTGGTGGGGTTTTTTGTTGTTGTTTTTTGTTTTGGGTTTTTGTGTGTGTGTGTGTGTTTTGTTTTTTTTTCTAAATATGTGAAGTGTCTCATATAACCTGAAGTGAAAGGTAGAAACCAATTAATACTATTGCTTCATTTAGTGAGCTGGCTGCTTTGCAAGGAGAGGACACACTCTCTTTTACCCTGTGGACTTGAAGGGATAGGAGGACCTTCCCACACATTCCCAGGGAAGTGTCTGAGAGAGGCTCACAGCTAAAGACCACAGATTTGAGATCTCAGATCTCAGGAATGACATAATTGAAAGTAGGACAGGAGCGATCACAGTCTTGTGTGTGACTTTAGTGTGAAGTTATTCAAACCTCAAACAAATTAAGATATGGAAATAAATTCATCAGAATTAACTTTTCAGGGAAAGCATATTTGAAGCCGTGTCTCAGTTAGAGAGATATTTGAAGGATTTACTAGTGTTATTTAGCTGTACTACTAGAATGCTTGCTGCTGCTGCTAAAAGGAAAAATACTGGGTTTGGTTGTTCTTGTTGCTTCTCAATTAATTGTCATTAATTTGTCTCCAGGGTCTTAGCTATTTCTAGAATATTATGTAAACCTAATTTTAAAGTAAATAGCAGGTTTTAAGATTCATAATGGGCCAGAGCAGCTACTTTTGGAGCTAACAAGCAAGGACAGATCTAAATAAGGCCTTGGAGGTCATGATACCATCCAAAGGTGAAAAGGAACAAGATCCTTGCCCTGCCTGTCAGTGAAACACATTTCTGCCGCTCTAGCCTTATGGTGAGGGGATGGAGATAAATGGGGCAGGGATGGAGGTGGTGCCTGGGACCCACATCCAGGCAAGACAAAGGAAGAACCTGCTAGGTTTCCTTCAGGATACGTGAGTTCACAAATATTAGGCATGGTGGAGTTACAGCACTGGCTTGTTGATTTAATACTATTCAGCTGTTCTCTGTTTCCATGTAACTCTACACCTTTCCTTGCAAAACTATTTATTATACTACATTATTAATAGCAGTGTTTTTCAAAGTCACCTACCACCAACCTGTCCTCACATCTAGGTCTCTTGTTGGATTCTGGGAAGAAATTGTTTTACTCTACCCAGAGATTTCAAGTTTTCTGACATGGCAGCCACTGCTTATAGAATGTTTCTGCTCTTAAACCAGAGCTCACAATTTGGTCATAAAAGCCTTGAAGCACAGAATGTCCTTTGTCACTGACCCACTGATTCTCAACTTGAAACTGCTTGTCCTTATCACAGCCAGAGAGGAGCATCTCTTATCAGGAAATACACCACAACGAGGTCAGAAAATTCAGGATCCTTTGTACTCACTATGTCAGGACATTCAATAACATCTATCAGTTCTCTCCTTCATTCCAAGGACATCTTATTTACTTAGTCTCCCCCCTCCCCCCATATGCATGCCCTGCTTTCCTTCACAGTAAGAACTCCTCAGGCTAAAACGTGGTCATCAGACTGTTCCTTATGGGTTCACTTCAAGTAAATTGTTCAGCATTCCTTGAATTGGACTGCAGTTTGGTTTAAGTACATATTTGGTTACGTAAAATATCTGATATGATTGCAGTTATGGATTAAAAGATTTTCCTCTGGCTTGTTTAACTAGACATTCCTTATTTGAAACTAGGACTTGACATGTCTAGCTAGGAGCATTTTCTAATTAAAGAAAATACTCTTTTGAGGTCAGGCTTGTATGTAGTATCCCTTAAAATAAGAAAACAAAAGCATAGCAAGTCCCAAATGTGTTAGATTAAAAGTATATTGAGAGAAGGGGGTTTTATTTAAGAAAATAAAAACATCAAATCCTCAAAGAGAAAAAGGTTTTGAACTGGAGGTATCATTCAGATCTGATATGCAGTCAGCTGCCAGTCTGGTGGAGTTTTTCTCTCAGGGGTGCAGGATAGAAGGATAAGCAATGTTCAGAATAAAATTGTTAGCTAATTTATTTGGCTTGATTGTGAAATATGTTTGAGAGAGTCCCTTTTTTGACCTCTTAAAGATTCACTCCTCTTTCATTAGCAAATTATAAGTAGTAACAGTCCTCTTCTCTCCTGCCAGAAGGCAAGGTAGCACCACAATATTGCTAGAAAGCCAAGAAAGTCTTTTTACAACAGCTTGTAATGACAGGATGAGAGGATACAGGTTTAAGTATGAGAAGGGCAGATTTAGACTGGATATAAAGGAGGAAGTCCTTTATATTGAGGGTGGGGAGACACTGAAACATGTTGCCCAAGGAGATTGTGGATGGCCTCTCCCTGGAGGTGTTCAAGGCTGGGTTGCATGAGGTCTTGAGCAACCTAGGCTAGTGGAAGGTGTCCCTGCCCATGGCAAGGGAACTGGAACTGTTCCTGGAGCTTTAAGTCTGCTTTTGATCTAAACCATTCTATTAATGTATGCATCTGTGTGGGGGTGTATACAAACATATATGCATAGACTGGACATGCTCCTTAAATCCTTCCTTTTAAATTTATGGCTGGATGTAGGCAGATTATTGACTGCATGCTTGTTTCAAGTACCTTAACTGCCTGCTCACTCCCACCACTGAAACATGGTGTGATGCTTTGTAGTTATTCTCCTTCTGGCCCATTTGCATCCAATTACTTTGAGAAAATCCAGATGTGGATGCCTGCTACTAGTTCTGCTGTTTTGTGCAAAGTATAAGGCCAATTGCAACTCAAGCTGTATCAAAAGGAATATGACCAGCAGATGGAGAGGGAATTCCACCATTTTACCCTGCTCTGGTGAGACTTCATCTGGAGTACTGCATGCAGGTCTGGAGCCCACAACATAGGAAGGACATGGACCTGATGGAGCAAGTCCAGAGGAGGGCCATGAAAATGATCAGGGCATTGGAGTTATGAGGACTGGCTGAGGGAGCTGGGGTTGTGCCACCTGGAGAAAAGAAGGCTCCAGGCAGACCTAAGAGCAGCCTGCCAGTACCTGAAGAGGAATGCAAGAAAGCTGCAGAGGGACTGTTTGCAAAGGCTGCAGTGACAGGGCGAGGGCAATGGTTTGAAATGAGAGCAGAGCAGATTCAGATTGGATGTGAGGAACAAGTTCTTTAACATGAGGGTGCTGGAACACTGCAACAGGTTGCCCAGGGAGTGAGTTGTGGCATCACACCTGGAGATACTCAGGGTGAGGCTGGACAAACCTCTGGGCAATCTTCTCTAGTGGAGAATGTCCCTGATTACTGCAGAGAGGTTGGACTAAGATGACCTTTGGAGGTCCATTCCAACCCACACCATTCTATGATTTTATGGTTCTATAATTCTAATATTGCTGTGGTATGGGTAGGGATTGAGTGCAAATATTCAGAAATCACTGCAGCCTGTGCTGACACTCTGGATTACTCAATACCAGTAGTTGGGTGCTGTACTTGACTGTGTAGGATTCACCAACTAATATTTACATAGGAACTGTCCAAGGCTTCAAAAATACTCCTTGACAAGTCTTGCTTTGCTGTAAACAGAAAGCTATTCTTCAGATGGGTGACCTCAGGAGGAATTTTCAGCAACTGCTACATCAAAAGGTTTTTTTTTTTTTTCTTTCTGATTGTTGTTCTCATAGGCATAAGGCTGTGGTGCATCAATAATAGCTTGTGTTTGTGTAATGTGATGCCATGAAACATAAAAACTTGAATTCAAGATATAACTTAATGAAGTTACCAGGGAAAGCAAAAGGTGCAGGAAAACGTCCTTTGGCACCTTATTAAAAATCATAAATGGTGACCAATGCCTTAGGATAAACCTGTCCTAAGCTTACAAGGCAAAAGTGACTTTCAGCCCCCCTGTAAAAAAAAGCAATTGAAAAATTAAATATTAGAGATCTTCTATTGGTTCTGCCTCTGGAAATTCAATTTTTACAACTCCTATGATGAGAGGGAAATGCTGTTTCTGCCACTTCTTGTTTGCTTCTTATTTATTCCTGTTAGCCTAATAAATGATTGACAAGCAAGATGTGGAAGTCAGTTGGAGTAACGGAGCAAAGTGGGTGGCTGGAACTGTAAATAAAACATGTCCCTACAGATTATTCCTGTCACGTTAGCCCTGACTGGACAACTACTTGTTAAGAGCAGCCAGGGTGAGAAAAGAGATTGAGAAAAGATGATTAAGGGAGTGGAACATCTTCCTTATGATGAGATCCTGAGGGAGCTGGGACTCATTAGATTGAAGAAGGGAAGCCTGAGGGATGACCTCATCAATGTTTATAAAGATGTAAAGGGTGAGTGCCAGGAGGATGGAGTCAGGCTCTGCTCAGTGATGGCTAATGACAGGACAAGGGGCAATGGGTGGAAGCTGAGGCATAGGAAGTTCCATGGAAACATGAGGAGGAATTTTTTTCCTGTGAGAGTGACAGAACACTGGAACAGGCTACCGGTGGGAGTTGTGGAGTCTCCCTCTCTGGAGATATTCAAAACCTTCCTGGATGCACTTTCAACTGCTCTGAGCTTCTTTCTTCCTGGTAAGAAAGAGAAATGGGCACATTTGCTCTGGATGTAGAGATAGGAGCTGAAAGTGTAAGCTTTTCAGCTTCAGGTACATAGGTTATGTCCAGGAAATACTGAGTACTTAATAAAGAGTCTTCTTTTTTTTTTTTTTTTTTTTTTTTTNAAAAAAAAGTTTTTTTTTTTTTTTTTTTTTTTTTTTCCCACATGCCTGACTGAGGGAAATCCAAATAGTAATTACACTGACTAAATTTTCACCAGGTTGGTTTGTGCCTTGATATTTCAAAGTATTTTTTATGAGTACTATATTTCTTTGGGAAAAATTATTTTTTTTTCAATTGCTTCTAACCGCCAGAGATTGGCCCCATCCACTTGACACCCACCCCTCAGATACTTGTACAGATTGATCAGATCCCTCTAAATCTTCTCTTCTCCATACTAAACAGTCCCAGGACTCTCAGTCTCTCTTCATAGGGAAGATGCTCAATTCCCCCAGTCATCCTCATGGCTGACTGAACTCTTTCTAGCAGGCCCCTGTCTCTCTTGAACTGGGGATAACAAAACTGGATGTAGTATTCCTGGTGTGGTCTCCCCAGGGCAGAGTAGAGGAGGAGAAGAACCTCCCTAGCTCTGCTGGCTACACTTTTCCTGATGCACTGTAGTTTCTCAACGAAAGTGTAAAAGAAATGTGCGGGGAGAACAGGCACAATAGTTCGCCTTAGTGGTTAATATCCAAGTTGAATAGACTGCGTACAATATCCTATTTGAATAGAGTGCATACAAACATTGTCATAAGAAGAGGTCTTCGGGCTTCCTTTAGGGCTGACTCAAAGTGCACCTGTAGTGCTTTTCCTAGGAATAATGAGATCTAATATCTGTTCTCTCTGAAACCAACACCTGGTGCTTTCCATACAGGCTTTGAAGTACTATGGAGATTTCACTGATGGCTATCACACATGAAACTGATTCACATTCTGTAAATACCCACTGTGTGCATTATCTGTCCCTCATTGTAGAGGTCAATGAGTTAGCAGGGAACTTGGATGGAGCTTTTCTCAGTTAAAAAACCAACCAACCAACCAAAACAAAACAAGATACACTTAGATTTCTTTTCCTCAAAGTCTAGTTTAAAATACAGACTAAATAGAAATAACTAACACAGTTCTTACAACACTAGACATGTGTGCAGGTTCGGGAGTTCCCTGCCCNCAACTCCCCTCCCAGAAATCAGAGACCCCAGGAGGGGCTCCCAACCACCCTTCCACCTTCTCCCCACCCCTGTACCTTACCCCAAGGTTTGCCTTATGCGCAAGGTAAATTAGGAGGATCAGCCAGGGGGGTTAAAAGAAAAAGTGGTTAGTGAGAATTAGTCGGCAGAGGAGCCAGAGCCAGAAGCTGCTAGACCGCCCCAGAAGCTGTTCTCCAGCAAGAGACAGACAGAGACTGACTTATCTATATTTTGATTTCTCTTCCCAAAACAAAATCTTAGCAAGCCTATGAGTGAAGTAGACATCATGATGTTTTCCTTTCACAGCCTATAGTGTAGTTTTCTCTATTAAAATATTCTAATTAGCCTCAAACCAGCACAACATGAATCCAGGGCAAGATTCTGTTCACAGTTTAAGTAAATGGCAGTTAATGTACATGGAATAGAAAACTTTTGTAACCAAGCTCTCATTGTTAAGGGTTTCTCTTCAGATTGCAACCTTGTTTAGCTTTCCAACAATTGTTTATTACACTGACATTTCACATGCTAAAAGCTATATCCAGTTGGATTCTGCATTTCATTGGTCTTTAACATTTAGTCTGCTGTGGGTTCAATCTGTTTAATTTTTCTGGTTGTCTTTGTTAAAGGATTATTTAAATTTTTTTCTTTTAACTTATTTATTTCAGGTAGGAAGAAAGGTAGTGGAGTCACTGTCCCTGGAGGTGTTTAAGAGGAGACTGGATGTGGCACTTAATGCCATGGTTTAGTTAATTAGAAGGTGTTAGGTGATAGATTGGGCTGGATGATCTCAAAGGTCTTGTCCAACCTGGTTGATTCTGTGATTCTGTGTGATTCTGTGAAAGGACTATTTCTAGTTTAGACTTTAGAGCAGCTTCTTATCTTGTTGCATTCATTAAAATGTGTGAACTGGGCTGCACTTAGCAAGTCAGTTTCTTGCACACTCTGTTTCAGAAAGGTGGTTTAAAAGCTTTTCAGATTGCAGTTTTCACACAATTCCAGAATGTTAGGGGTTGGAAAGGACTGGAAGAACATCCAGTCCACCCTCCCTGCCAGAGCAGAATAACCTAGGTCACACAGGAATGAATCCAGGTGAGTTTGGAACATTTCCAGGGGAGAAGACTCCACAACCTCTCTGGGCAGCCTGCTCAAGGGCTCTGGCACCCCCACAAGGAAGAAATTTTACTTTCTGTTCCCGTGGCGCCTTCTCTGCTCCAGCTTGCCCCATTGCCCCTTGTCCTGTCATTGGACATCCCTGAGCAGAGCCTGACTGTCCTCCTGACACTACCTGGCACATCTTTATCAGCATGAATGAAGGCAGCCCTCAGGCTCATCTGCTCCAAGCTCCAAGCTCTAAGACTCAGCTCCCTCAGCCTGTTCTCACAGGAAGATGTTCCACTGCCTCCAGCAGCTTTGTGGCTCTGTACTGAACTCTTTCAAACATTTCCCTGAGATTCTTCTTGACCTGAAGTCCCCATAACTGGACACAGTATTTCAGATGTGGCCTCACCAGGGCAGAGTAAAGGGGGAGGAGAACCATTCTATGCCTACTAACCACAGCCTTTCTAATGCACTCCAGGATGCCCTTTGACCTTCTTGGCCATGAGGGTGCATTGCTGGCTTATGGCCATCCTGTTGTCCACCAGGAGCCCCAGGTCCTTTTTCCCAGAGCTGCTCTCCAACAGATCAGGTCTCAACCTTCACTGACTCATGAGGTTATTCTTTCCCAGATACAAGACTCTGCACCTTGTCCTTGTTAGATTTAATTAATTTTTTTTTTCATTAAATCTCCTTTTTTTTTTTTTTTTTTTT
>VWZE01001171.1:9492-24707 GCA_013396675.1 Eubucco bourcierii
CCTCCCTGGGGAGCTTAAACCCCTGAAAACAACTCAGAAGATTTCAAAAGAAAAAAAAAGCAAGCAGCACTTTTTTTCCCCCTCTCCTCACCAGGCTGCAGAGAAGTGGGAGATGAAGCCCCAGACCAAACACTGCCTCTACCATCCCCATGCTGTGGAATTAGAGAATCAGAGGATTGTTTGGGTTGGAAAAGCTCTCCAAGATCATCCAACCAACAACCCAACACCATCATGGTCACTAAACCATGGCCTCAAGTGCCATGGCCACAGGTTTCTTCAACACCTCCAAGGATGAGGACTTCACCACCTCTCTGGGCAGCCTGTGCCAATCCCTGACCACTCTTGCAGGACAGGAATTGTTCCTCATGACCAACCTGAACCTACTCTGGGGCAATTTCAGGCCATTTCCTCTTGTCCTATCATCTGATACTAAGGAGAAGAGACCAACCCCCTCCTGGCTCCAACCTGCTTTCAGGGGTTTGTAGAGAGCTGTGAGGTCTCCCCAGCTTTGAAGAGTTTCTTCCTCTTGCATTAGTGTCTCTGTTTGCTCCTCCAGCTTTAACTGAAGCAGGCTGGCAGGAGGCAGGGTGCTGCTCAGCTCTAGGACCAAGCTCTCATTAACCTCTGCACTCAACATGGGCTAATAGGAAGCAGAAGGAACTATCAGAGAGTGTAACCTCAGCACACTTCACCCCAAAACATGGGCAGAGCATCACCATTAGCAAAGAGCAGCAGCCCTGGCTGCTCAAACAAAGGGTTTGTTTCCTTCCTCAAGCAGGATTTAACCTTCCCCACCTTTCAGATCCCTGCTGAGGAGGTGCCCACCTTGCTCCATGCCAGCTCGACCTGGGCATGCAACCTCAACACATTTCACCCCAAAATGTGAGCAGAACAACAGCAACAGTACAGAGCAGCAGCCCTGGCTGCTCTCACAGCAGGTTTTTTTTTCCTTCCTCAAGCAGGATTTTGCCTACTTGAGCTTTCAAATCCCTGCTGAGGAGATGTCCACCTTGCTCCATGCCAGCTCAGCCTGGGCACATCCTCACCCCCAGGTCACCACACAATACTGGTGACCAGTTCTGTACCCCCTGAGCCTTTTAAATCCCTTTGCCCTCCCCCAGATGCCCACTGAGCCCTTTAAACCCCTTTCATAGAATGGGAAGGTTGGAAGGGACCTCAAGGATCAGCCAGTTCCAACCCCCTGCCATAGGCAGGGACACCTCCCACTAGCACAGGGCACTCAAGGCCTCCTCCAGCCTGGCCTTGAACACCTCCCTGGGCAACCTGTGCCAGTGTCTCACCACCCTCAACCTGTACCAGTCTCTCGCCACCCTCACTGCAAACAACTTCCTCCTAACATCCACTTTTAATCTCCCCTCTGCCACTTCAAACCCATTGCCCCTTGTCCTGGCATGACAAGACTTTGTCAATAGTCCCTCCCCAGCCTTCCTGTAGGCACCCTTCNTCAGCCTTAGAAACCCCTCTGCCCTCCCCCAGATGCCCACTCAACCTTAGAAACCACTCTGCCCTCCCCCAGATGCCCACTCAGCCTTAGAAACCCCTCTGCCCTCCCCCAGATGCCCACTCAACCTTAGAAACCACTCTGCCCTCCCCCAGATGCCCACTCAGCCTTAGAAACCCCTCTGCCCTCCCCCAGATGCCCACTCAACCTTAGAAACCACTCTGCCCTCCCCCAGATGCCCACTCAGCCTTAGAAACCCCTCTGCCCTCCCCCAGATGCCCACTCAACCTTAGAAACCACTCTGCCCTCCCCCAGATGCCCACTCAGCCTTAGAAACCCCTCTGCCCTCCCCCAGATGCCCACTCAACCTTAGAAACCACTCTGCCCTCCCCCAGATGCCCACTCAGCCTTAGAAACCCCTCTGCCCTCCCCCAGATGCCCACTCAACCTTAGAAACCACTCTGCCCTCCCCCAGATGCCCACTCAGCCTTAGAAACCCCTCTGCCCTCCCCCAGATGCCCACCACTCAGCACCAACCCAGCTGTCACCAGCAGCATCTCGCTGCGGTGGAGGCGCTTTGGGCTCGGAGCCAGCAGCAGCTCAAACAGGCTAAGTCAAGGCTGCTGGGGAAGGACTTGTCCACTTGACAGATTGAGGTTTGTCAGAGGGGGAGTTTTTTTGGCTAACGACCTGAAAATTGTCACTTTTGAGGAGGACTTCAAAAAGCTGTGACACAAAGAGCAGTTTAAGCCTTGTTTCCACCAGAGGCTCCTGCCAGAGCCTTTCTTCCCTCACCGCTCGCCGCCTGCAATCCTATTAGGATGGTTTACAGCCCTGAGCTGGGGATGAGGCCACAGCCAGGACCCCTCAAATCCACACCCAAGGGGCTCATCCCCACCCTGCAAAGCATTGCAGTCCCCACCCCATCTCATCCTCCTCAACCCCAGCATCTTCGCCTGCTCTCCCCACAGCCCCCAAACCCTTTCCATCAGCACCATGATGCAGAAGCAAAAGCCACCACTGCCTTGGATCATCTCCATCTTCATCTGCTCTCCCCACAGCCCCCAAACCCTTTCCACCAGCACCATGATGCAGAAGCAAAAGCCACCACTGCCTTGGATCATCTCCATCTTCATCTGCTCTCCCCACAGCCCCCAAACCCTTTCCAACAGCACCATGATGCAGAAGCAAAAGCCACCTCTGCCTTGGATCATCATCATCTGCTCTCCCCACAGCCCCCAAACCCTTTCCAACAGCACCATGATGCAGAAGCAAAAGCCACCTCTGCCTTGGATCATCATCATCTGCTCTCCCCACAGCTCCCAAACCCTTTCCATCAGCACCATGATGCAGAAGCAAAAGCCACCTCTGCCTTGGATCATCATCATCTGCTCTCCCCACAGCTCCCAAACCCTTTCCATCAGCACCATGATGCAGAAGCAAAAGCCACCTCTGCCTTGGATCATCATCATCTGCTCTCCCCACAGCTCCCAAACCCTTTCCATCAGCACCATGATGCAGAAGCAAAAGCCACCTCTGCCTTGGATCATCATCATCTGCTCTCCCCACAGCTCCCAAACCCTTTCCATCAGCACCATGATGCAGAAGCAAAAGCCACCTCTGCCTTGGATCATCATCATCTGCTCTCCCCACAGCTCCCAAACCCTTTCCATCAGCACCATGATGCAGAAGCAAAAGCCACCTCTGCCTTGGATCATCATCATCTGCTCTCCCCACAGCTCCCAAACCCTTTCCATCAGCACCATGATGCAGAAGCAAAAGCCACCTCTGCCTTGGATCATCATCATCTGCTCTCCCCACAGCTCCCAAACCCTTTCCATCAGCACCATGATGCAGAAGCAAAAGCCACCTCTGCCTTGGATCATCATCATCTGCTCTCCCCACAGCTCCCAAACCCTTTCCATCAGCACCATGATGCAGAAGCAAAAGCCACCTCTGCCTTGGATCATCATCATCTGCTCTCCCCACAGCTCCCAAACCCTTTCCATCAGCACCATGATGCAGAAGCAAAAGCCACCTCTGCCTTGGATCATCATCATCTGCTCTCCCCACAGCTCCCAAACCCTTTCCATCAGCACCATGATGCAGAAGCAAAAGCCACCTCTGCCTTGGATCATCATCATCTGCTCTCCCCACAGCTCCCAAACCCTTTCCATCAGCACCATGATGCAGAAGCAAAAGCCACCTCTGCCTTGGATCATCATCATCTGCTCTCCCCACAGCTCCCAAACCCTTTCCATCAGCACCATGATGCAGAAGCAAAAGCCACCTCTGCCTTGGATCATCATCATCTGCTCTCCCCACAGCTCCCAAACCCTTTCCATCAGCACCAAGAAGCACAAGCAAAAGCCACCACTGCCTTGGATCATTTCCATCCCTTCTCCATCTTCATCTGCTCTCCCCACAGCCTCCCAAACCCTTTCCACCAGCATCATGATGCAGAAGCAAAAGCCACCACTGCCTTGGATCATCTCCATCCCTTCTCCATCTTCATCTACTCTCCCCACAGCCCCCAAACCCTTTCCATCAGCACCAAGAAGCACAAGAAAAAACCATCACTGCCTTGGATCATCTCCATCTTCATCTGCTCTCCCCACACATCTTCATCTACTCTCCCCACAGCCCCCAAACCCTTTCCATCAGCACCAAGAAGCACAAGAAAAAACCATCACTGCCTTGGATCATCTCCATCCCTTCTCTCTGCAAACCCCAAAGCTCTGCAGCCCTTTCCATCAGCACCAGGATGCAGAAGCAGAACCACCAACACTTTGGATCATTCCCATCCCTTCTCCTCACAAGGCCCCTGAGCTCTGCAACCCTTTCCATCAGCACAGAGACACACAAACAAAGCCTCTACTTCAGAGCCTCTCCATTCCCTCTCCCCAAAAAGTTCTTCAGCACTTTGCTGCAAAGGCAAAACCACCACCACCACTTTGGAGCACCCCTAACCCTTTACCCTACAACCTCCCAAAACTCTTCAGCCCTTTCCATCAGCAGCAACAGGGTGAAGAAGCAAAGCCACCACCAGCACCAGCACTGCAATCCCAGGGGACAACTACACCCAACCCAAAGAGGAACAGCAACCAATTGACTCTTATTCAGAGTCCAATAATGTCTGGGAGATGGCAGCTCTGCTCAGCACTCTGCTGTCTGCTGGTGTCAACTGCAGGAGGAGAATTTAATTAGGCTAATAAATCCTTGAGTGGCTTCTTTCTTCCTCACTGGGGGGTACCCGGAGCTCACGGAGCCTCGTTAGCCAGGGAAGCCTCAGGTCCCTGTTACCAGCCAGGAGAGATGAGGTTTGGGTGGATGAAGACCTCAAACCCAGTATTTTGGTGTTGCAAGCTCAGCAATCAAGGAGTTCCTATAAATGAGAGAGTGGCAGAGGCTGGGAGTAACCTCCACAGCTCAGCCAGTCCAACCCCTTCTGCCAGAGCAGCATCACCCAGAACAGATCACACAGGAACACATCCAGGCAGGGTCTGAATATCTCCAGAGAGGGAGACTCCACAGCCCCCCTGGGCAGCCTGTTCCAGGGTTCTGTCACCCTCACAGGGAAAAAAATCCTCCTCATGTTTAACTTCCTATGCCTCAGTTTCCTCCCAGTGCCCCTTGGTCTGTCACTGGGCATCACCCAGCAGAGCTGGCTCCAGCCTCCTGGCACTCACCCTGCACATCTTTATAACCACTGCTGAGGTCACCTCTCAGTCTCCTCTCCCAGCAGCACAACCCCAGCTCCCTCAGGCTCTCCTACCAGAGCTGCTCCATTCGCTTCAGCATCTTTGTGGCTCTGTGCTGGACTCTCTCCAGCAGTTCTGTGTCCCTCTTGAACTGGGGGACCCAGAACTGGACACAGTACTCCAGCTGCAGCCTCAGCAGGGCAGAGCAGAGGAGCAGGAGAACCTCTCTTGACCTACTAACCACAGCCCTTCTAATCCAGCCCAGCATGGCATTGGCCTTCTTGGCCACAGGAGCACATTGCTGGCTCATGGTCACCCTCCCATGCACTGGGACCCCCAGGTGGCCTCTGGAGCCTTGCTCATCCCAGTTGTGACCACCCATGCTAGAATCTCCTGGTTGGAGAAGCCATTAAGGTCATCCAGTCCAGCCCCATTCTGAGATCTCACTGCACACAACTGTAAGACCACATCCCTGAGCTCCTCATCCAAATGTCCTTGAAACCCCCCCAGGGCTGGTGACTCCTGCTCCATGGTGACTCCACCAGCTCCCTGGGAAGTTGTTTCCAATGCTCCATGACTCCTTTGCTGCAGAATTTCTCCTGATGTCCAACCTAAACCTCCCCTGGGGCAACTTCAGGTCCTTTCTCCTTGTCCTATTGATACCAGAGGGAATCATAGAATGGGAAGGTTGGAAGGGACCTCAAGGATCAGCCAGTTCCAACCCCCTGCCATAGGCAGGGACACCTCCCACTAACACAGGTCACTCAAGGCCTCATCCAACCTGGCCTTGAACACCTCCAGGGAGGGAGCAGCCACAACCTCCCTGGGCAACCTGTGCCAGTGCCTCACCACCCTAAGAGACCAACCCCCACCTGGCTCTCCTACCTCCTTTCAGACTGAGTTGGAATGATCCAAAAGGTCTCCCCTCAGCTTCTTCTCCAGGCTAAGCAACCTCAGCTCCCTCAGCCACCCCTCACAGGACCTGTGCTTGAGACCCCTCACCAGCCTCATTGCCCTTCCCACCCCCATCTGGGCTTGAAGTCCAGGACCTGGTCTTGCACAGGACCCAGCCAGCCCTGCTGAGCAGCACCAAGCTTCCTTCCACCTCTCTGGGTGAGATCCCCAGCACCCTGGGTCACATCCTCACCCCCAGCTGCAGCAGAGCTCACCGAGAGCCATGCAGAAGGCCAAAGTTGGCTTCAACCTCCCCACTGCCTCCCTTCCTGTTCCTAGCTGTAACAAACACCCCCCAAAGCAGCAGCAGCTTCTTCTCAGCTCACTCAGCTTCTCCTCTTGGCAACCTTTGCTGGCAGAACCCTACCACCAGGAATAGAACTGTGTGTGGAGGTCCAGCTCCTGCAGACAATGATGCCTGATTGAGGCAGCTGCCTAACATCCTGCCCTGGGATGGGGAAACTCTTCCCAGCAGCTCCAGCTCTGCTTCAAACAAGCTGTGAATCATCCCAGGTCCAACCTTTCCTTCTCCACATGCCCAGGAGCACTGTGGGCAGCACTAGAAAGGTGTTTGCATGCAGAGCAGGCTGAGGGGAGACCTTCTGGCTCCCTACAGCTCCCTGAAAGAAGGTTGGAGTGAGGTGGGGCTTGGTCTCCTCTGTCTAGTTTTGGGTGATAGAATGAGAGGAAGTGGCCTGGAATTAAAGCTGAAGGAGCAAAGAGACTAAAGCAAGGGGGAGAAACTCTTCAAAGCTGGGGAGACCTCTCTGCTCTGTACAGTTCCCTGAAAGGAGGTTGGAGCCAGGTCAGGGCTGGGCTCTTCTAAAGAACAAGTGATAGAACAAGAGCAAAGGGCCTGAAATTGCCCCAGGAGAGGTTTAGGTTGGACATGAGGAACCAATTCTGTCCTGCAAGAGTGGTCAGGGATTAGAATAGCTGCCCAGGGAGGTGGTGGAGTCTTTACACCTGGGAGGCCTTCAAGACATGCCTGAAGGTTTAGTGGGATCATGGTTTAGTGACCAGGGTGGTGCCGGGCTGCTTGTGGCACTGGGTGAGCTCAGAGCCTCGGTACCGGGCTGCTGGTTGCACTGAGTGAGCTCAGAGCCTCGGTGCTGGGCTGCTGGTGGCACTGGGTGAGCTCAGAGCCTCGGTACTGGGCTGCCGGTTGCACTGGGTGAGCTCAGAGCCTCGGTACTGGGCTGCCGGTTGCACTGGGTGAGCTCAGAGCCTCGGTACTGGGCTGCCGGTTGCACTGGGTGAGCTCAGAGCCTCGGTACTGGGCTGCCGGTTGCACTGGGTGAGCTCAGAGCCTCGGTACTGGGCTGCCGGTTGCACTGGGTGAGCTCAGAGCCTCGGTACTGGGCTGCCGGTTGCACTGGGTGAGCTCAGAGCCTCGGTACTGGGCTGCCGGTTGCACTGGGTGAGCTCAGAGCCTCGGTACTGGGCTGCCGGTTGCACTGGGTGAGCTCAGAGCCTCGGTACTGGGCTGCCGGTTGCACTGGGTGAGCTCAGAGCCTCGGTACTGGGCTGCCGGTTGCACTGGGTGAGCTCAGAGCCTCGGTACTGGGCTGCCGGTTGCACTGGGTGAGCTCAGAGCCTCGGTACTGGGCTGCCGGTTGCACTGGGTGAGCTCAGAGCCTCGGTACTGGGCTGCCGGTTGCACTGGGTGAGCTCAGAGCCTCGGTACTGGGCTGCCGGTTGCACTGGGTGAGCTCAGAGCCTCGGTACTGGGCTGCCGGTTGCACTGGGTGAGCTCAGAGCCTCGGTACTGGGCTGCCGGTTGCACTGGGTGAGCTCAGAGCCTCGGTACTGGGCTGCCGGTTGCACTGGGTGAGCTCAGAGCCTCGGTACTGGGCTGCCGGTTGCACTGGGTGAGCTCAGAGCCTCGGTACTGGGCTGCCGGTTGCACTGGGTGAGCTCAGAGCCTCGGTACTGGGCTGCCGGTTGCACTGGGTGAGCTCAGAGCCTCGGTACTGGGCTGCCGGTTGCACTGGGTGAGCTCAGAGCCTCGGTACTGGGCTGCCGGTTGCACTGGGTGAGCTCAGAGCCTCGGTACTGGGCTGCCGGTTGCACTGGGTGAGCTCAGAGCCTCGGTACTGGGCTGCCGGTTGCACTGGGTGAGCTCAGAGCCTCGGTACTGGGCTGCCGGTTGCACTGGGTGAGCTCAGAGCCTCGGTACTGGGCTGCCGGTTGCACTGGGTGAGCTCAGAGCCTCGGTACTGGGCTGCCGGTTGCACTGGGTGAGCTCAGAGCCTCGGTACTGGGCTGCCGGTTGCACTGGGTGAGCTCAGAGCCTCGGTACTGGGCTGCCGGTTGCACTGGGTGAGCTCAGAGCCTCGGTACTGGGCTGCCGGTTGCACTGGGTGAGCTCAGAGCCTCGGTACTGGGCTGCCGGTTGCACTGGGTGAGCTCAGAGCCTCGGTACTGGGCTGCCGGTTGCACTGGGTGAGCTCAGAGCCTCGGTACTGGGCTGCCGGTTGCACTGGGTGAGCTCAGAGCCTCGGTACTGGGCTGCCGGTTGCACTGGGTGAGCTCAGAGCCTCGGTACTGGGCTGCCGGTTGCACTGGGTGAGCTCAGAGCCTCGGTACTGGGCTGCCGGTTGCACTGGGTGAGCTCAGAGCCTCGGTACTGGGCTGCCGGTTGCACTGGGTGAGCTCAGAGCCTCGGTACTGGGCTGCCGGTTGCACTGGGTGAGCTCAGAGCCTCGGTACTGGGCTGCCGGTTGCACTGGGTGAGCTCAGAGCCTCGGTACTGGGCTGCCGGTTGCACTGGGTGAGCTCAGAGCCTCGGTACTGGGCTGCCGGTTGCACTGGGTGAGCTCAGAGCCTCGGTACTGGGCTGCCGGTTGCACTGGGTGAGCTCAGAGCCTCGGTACTGGGCTGCCGGTTGCACTGGGTGAGCTCAGAGCCTCGGTGCTGGGCTGCTGGTTGCACTGGATAACCCCAGAGACCTCCTCCAAAGGAAGCAGTTGTCCAATGCTGTGTTTCAGTGGCCACAGCAGCATCAGGCTTGCAGCTGATGAACCTCACAAATCCTTCCAGGCAAATCAAATTCCACAACACCACCATAAAGTGCCTCCTCCAAAAGATCAGCCAGCAGCAGGACATCTCTTGGGGCCTCTGCTGCACAACACCATGAAAAAAAAAAAAAAGCAAGCAACCAACCAACCAGCTCAGGAGGATGCCACAGGAGTTGTATTACGCTTTCAGCTGCCTCCCCACCCTCCAACCTCTCTCCTTGAATGGGAGGTACTGAAGCAAGTGCTTCATAGAGACATCATGAATCAGCCTCCCCTCCAATGCAGGCAGCATTATTTTGAGCTGGGGACACTCCTGTGCAGCAGGAATCAGACCATGAAATTGGCTGGATACGACGAGCTGTGTTTGTCAGCCCGAGCGGGCAAACAAGCAGCTGAGCAGTGCCAGGGTGAGATGTTAAAAGCTTTTAAGTGCCATTTAATGGCACCTGATATTAGCAAGCCTGGCATGTAGGAGAGAAGGGGGGGGAAGTTAAAAAAAAAAACCAAAACCAACTCCATACAAATCATAAATGCTGTGTGGTTATTAAATGATGTCCTCAGCAGCCGGCTCTGCCACCCCGGGCATGGCACAGGCAAAGGCTGGCCTCAAATTAACCTGCCAACCTAAAACTGAGCTTGGCAGGGCACCCATGGGAACTCCACCTTAGAGAGAGGCATAGAAATGTAGAACTGGTTGGGAAAGCCCTTTAAGAGCATCCAGTCCAACTGTTCTCTGATTCTACCAAGGCTGGGGCTGAACTATGCACCTAAACCCAGCAGCCCTGGGGCTTGGAAACACCTCCAGGGGTGGACATTCAGCCACAGAATGTCGGTGTGGTGGGGTGGGAAAGAACCTCTGGAGGTTGGACTTGATCTCCTCTGGAGGTTCCTTCCAACCTCCTACTGTTCTGTGATTCTGAGATCACCCAGTCCAACCCCACCCCTGCTAAAGCAGGGCACCCACAGCACCTTGCCCTGAGTCACCATGGACCCCTAGGGGTTGGAATCTCAAGGCTTAGGTTGTGCCAGGGCAGGTTCAGGCTGGATGTTAGGCAGAAGTTCTTCCCAACAAGAGAGATTGGCATTGGAATGGGCTGCCCAGGGAGGTGGTGGAGTGCCCATCCCTGGAGGTGTTCAAGAGGAGGCTACATGAGGCAGTGCCAGAGGTTAGTTAATGAGAAGGTCTTGGGTGACAGGTTGGATGTGTCCAGAGAAGGACAGCAAGGCTGGGAAGGGGCCTGGAGCACAGCCCTGTGAGGAGAGGCTGAGGGAGCTGGGGGTGTGCAGCCTGCACAAGAGGAGGCTCAGGGCAGAGCTCATTGCTCTCTGCAGCTACCTGAAGGGAGGTTGGAGCCAGCTGGGGTTGGGCTCTGCTGCCAGGCACCCAGGGACAGAATGAGGGGACACAGCCTCAAGCTGTGCCAGGGCAGGTTCAGGCTGGATGTTAGGAGGAAGTTCTTGCCAGAGAAAGTGATTGGCACTGGAATGGGCTGCCCAGGGAGGTGGTGCAGTGCCCATCCCTGGAGGTGTTGAAGCAAAGCCTGGATGGGGCACTGAGTGCCATGGTCTGGTTGATTGGCAGGGGCTGGGTGTTAGGTTGGGCTGGGTGAGCTTGGAGCTCTCTTCCAACCTGCTTGATTCTGTGATTCTATGACTCTCTTCAGAGGAGCAGACTCCACCACCACCTCTCTGGGCAGCCTGCTCCAGACCTCCAGCACCCTCAAAGTAAAGATATATTTATTTATTTATTTTTATTCTTTAAATTCAAGTCAAAGCTCCTGGGTACCAAGTTTGTGCCTGCTGCCCCTTGGCCCTTCCCTGAGCCCAGCCTCATCCTCATGACTTCACTTTGTAGATATTTATGGTTGAGAACCCTGTCAGTGAAGAAGTTGTTCATGGCCAAGCTAAACCTCCCCTGGGGAAACCATTTCTCCCAAGAAACAAGTGATGGGACAGGAGGAAGAGTTCAACCCCACCTGGCTCCAACCTCTTCTCAAGGAGCTGTAGAGAGCAACGAGCTCTGCCCTCAGCCTCCTCTGCTCCAGGCTCAACACTCCCAGCTCCCTCAGCTGCTCCTTCCCAGCTTCCTTGCCCTTCTCTGGACCTGCTCCAGCCCCTCTGGTGGTCCTAGGAGGGTCAGCACTGTCCTCATAGCAATACACAAGTGCTCAGTCCCTAGCTCAGCAAGCCAGGCCACTGCAAGCAGCACAGGAGCAGAAAAACCTCTTCCTGAGGCTAATTTAAGCTCATGAGGCTGGGTCATCCCCTTCAGGGGCACCACCAACACAATTAACAGTTGCTCAGTCTCATAGAATTGTTTCACTTGGAAAAGACCTCTAAGGTCATCCAGTCCAACCAGCAACCCAACCCCAGCATGGCCATTAAAGCATATCCCAAAGTGCCATGGCCACAGGTTTATTGAACACCTCCAGGCATGGGCACTCCACCACCTCCTCCCTGGGCAGCCTGTGCCAATCCCTGACCACTCTTGCAGGACACAAATTGTTCCTCATATCCAACCTAAACCTCACAATTTCAGACCATTTCCTCTCATTCTCTCACCTGATTCTAGGCAGAAGAGCCCAACCCCCACCTCACTCCCACCTCCTTTCAGGTAACATTGCCAAAGGATGCTGTAATGGGGCTGGGGATAACAGTAAAAAAGGGTGAGATGTCCCCAGGGAGCACCCAAGATGGTCACAGAGGCTTCAATATCCTCCTATATTGGCTAAAAATTGAAAGAATCAAAGTTCCTTCCCCTCCCCCTCCACAGCATTGGAGGAAGAGGAACCAGAAACCAAAAATCCTGCTTGGAGGGCATTGAGCCAGGAGGAAAAACAAACCCATCTAAGAGATCTGAAGAGGGCAATCACAGCTCTTCTCACAGCCCAAATTGTTAGTTTAGCAAATTACTGGTGAGCAGCCTCTGTTTTGACATTTCTCAAGTGTTTTGCTTCCTTTCCACCCAACTCAAGGTGACTGCTTCCAGGCTCCAACCCCTGCCCAGGAACAAATGAGTAGCTCTGGAGTTTGGCATCCTCATGCTTTGGGAAGCAGCTCAGTGAGGCAGGAGAAAAGGATGGGAATGGGGAGAGCTCCATCACCCCCTTCACAGCCACCCCTCCCTTGGAGCTACTCGTGAGGCTGCAAAAAAGCTACACTGCCTGGGAGAGGAGAACCAGGGAGCAGCCAGCCCACAGTGCCTGGGAGAGGAGAACCAGGGAGCAGCCAACTCACACTGCCTGGGAGAGGAGAACCAGAGAGCAGCCAACCCACAGCGCCTGGGAGAGGAGAACCAGAGAACAGCCAGCCCACAGTGCCTGGGAGAGGAGAACCAGGGAGCAGCCAGCCCACACTGCCTGGGAGAGGAGAACCAGGGAGCAGCCAACTCACACTGCCTGGGAGAGGAGAACCAGAGAGCAGCCAACCCACAGCGCCTGGGAGAGGAGAACCAGAGAACAGCCAGCCCACAGTGCCTGGGAGAGGAGAACCAGGGAGCAGCCAGCCCACACTGCCTGGGAGAGGAGAACCAGGGAGCAGCCAACTCACACTGCCTGGGAGAGGAGAACCAGAGAGCAGCCAACCCACAGCGCCTGGGAGAGGAGAACCAGAGAACAGCCAGCCCACAGTGCCTGGGAGAGGAGAACCAGGGAGCAGCCAGCCCACACTGCCTGGGAGAGGAGAACCAGGGAGCAGCCAACTCACACTGCCTGGGAGAGGAGAACCAGAGAGCAGCCAACCCACAGCGCCTGGGAGAGGAGAACCAGAGAACAGCCAGCCCACAGTGCCTGGGAGAGGAGAACCAGGGAGCAGCCAGCCCACACTGCCTGGGAGAGGAGAACCAGGGAGCAGCCAACTCACACTGCCTGGGAGAGGAGAACCAGAGAGCAGCCAACCCACAGNTCCCTGGGACATGAGAACCAGAACAATCAACCCACGATACCTGAGACAAGAGATCCAGATGGACAACTCAGACACCATTCAGGAATGGAACCCTTTTGAACCTCTCCTCTGCATCAATTACTGTACTTAATTAAATCAGGATTCCCTGATGTCAGAAGAGCTGGGCAGGGGCTGTTATTGGTTGTCAGGTGTCTCTGAAAATTGATAGTGAGTGATGGAAGCAGAGCTGTCAGGTGGCACTGTGCTGGGGATGCTCCTTCAGTGCTTAATTAATGGTAGGAGTCAAATGGGAGCAGAAGTCAGGTCTGTCCCTCTGCTCCAGTGGTACTTCATTAATGTTCAGGGCTTAAGGGTGTTGAGTTGTGATTGTGGGGGGTGTTGAGGTGTGGTTGTGGGGGGTATTGAGATGTGGTTATGGGGGGTGTTGGTCAACAGCAGCTGAAAATGAGCCAGGACATGCCCAGGCAGCCAAGAAGACCACCAGCAGCCTGGCCTAGGTCAGCAATGGTGTGGCCAACAGGAGCTGGGCAGGGCCCTGGTGAGGCTGCATTTTGAGTGTTGGGTTCAGTTTTGGGCCACTCACTCCAAGGAGGACATTGAGGGGCTGGAGCTGATCCAGAGAAGGGAAAGAAAGCTGGGGAAGAGGACTGGGGAGGAGCAGCTGAGAGAGCTGAGGGAGTTGAGCTTGGAGCAAAGGAGACTGAGGGCAGAGCTCATTGCTCTCTACAGCTCCCTGAGAAGAGGCTGGAGCCAGGTGGGATTGGGCTCTTCTCCCAAGGAGCAAACAATAGGACAAGTGGAAATGACCTCAAGCTGTCCCAGGGGAGGTTTATTTTGGATGTGAGGAGCAATTTCTTCCCCTTGAGGGCTGTCAATGCCTGGCCCAGGCTGCCCAGGGCAGTGCTGCAGTGCCCATGCCTGCAGAGGTTTTAAAGCCCTGGAGACTTGGTGCTGAGGGCCATGGCTTGGCTGTGCCCTGGAAGTGCCGGGCTCAGGGCTGGACTCGATAGTGTTAAAGGTCTCTTCCAACTCAAACGACTCCAGGAGACAGAACTCACTGCAGAGGCAATTAGCAGACGCTCCTCATTCTGCCTGCAGCGCAGGATGCTCTGCTGCGGAACATCGAGCTGGGAGAAAAAAAAAAAAAAAACAACAACAAAGAGGGGGAAAAAAAGCTCAGGATTTAGTGTCCAGAGCCTTTCTCTCCAGCTGTGCCACTCTTGCAGTTGATCTGCGACATCAGCTTGACTAAACCCGAACGCAGCCTCAGCCCCAAGCTTCACAAGGGCTTCGTTTCCCCCTCCTGCGCCGCTGCATTTGATGTCTCTCAGCCGCCGGCTCCCCCGGGGCAGAGCTGCAAGCGGAGCCTGCCAACCAACACCGAGCTCTGCGAGGCCTTTTTTATCACCGTTCCCAGGATGGAGACAGCTTCTCCCCGCGCTGGAGGATGGAGCTGGGCTTTGATAGCACAAACCACAACCCTGCAGGTCGCCAACTCCCCTACCGGGGTTGGGGGGAGGGAGGATTTTTACATCTGAACTGCGACTGCCGCTTGCTGCCGGCGGTGCCCGCGGCGGCTTCTCAGCTCCGCTCAGCCCGCGCTTGGGCTGCTCTTAACCTCAGCAGCCGGTACCAAAAGGAAAAAAAGAGAGGAAAAAAAAACACCAAAACAAAACAGAAAGGCAACGAGAGATGCAAAAGGGAAAAAAAAAAAAAAAAAAGCATGGAGCAAGGCTCTGCGTCGTCCCCCTGCGAAGGAGACCTCGGAGCTCGCAGCCCTTGCGATGCTCAAGTGCTGGTGACAGAGACCAGCTCGGAGCGAATCCGCACCCGCTTGGGCTCCCCCGCTCTGCTCCGCCTGGCAAAAGCAGCCTCTGCCTCTGCTTCCTCGCCCCCAAATTGCTCCTTGCACCCCTGTATTGCCCCATGCACTCCCAAATTGCTCCTTGCACCCCTGTATTTCCCCATGCACCCCCACATTGCTCCTTGCACCCTTGTATTGCCCCATGCACTCCCACATTGCTCCTTGCACCCCTGTATTGCCCCATGCACCCCCACATTGCTCCTTGCACCCCTCTATTGCCCCATGCACCCCCACATTGCTCCTTGCACCCCTGTATTTCCCCCTGCACCCCCACATTTCTCCTTGCCCCCCTGTCTTGCCCCATCCCCCCC
>VWZE01001173.1:42698-53746 GCA_013396675.1 Eubucco bourcierii
AAGCTGTGCCAGGGGAAGTTTAGGCTGGAGGTGAGGAGAAAGTTGTTGCCTGAGAGAGTCATTACCTGCTGGAATGGGCTGCCCAGGGAGGTGGTGGAGTCAGCGTCCCTGGAGGTGTTGAAGGCAGGTTTGGATGTGGCACTTGGTGCCATGGTCTGGTCTTGAGGTCTGTGGTAACAGGTTGGACTTGATGAGCTTTGAGGTCTCTTCCAACCTTGGTGAGACTGTGAGACTGTGAGAAACTAGGTCTGACCAGTGATGGCTTAGGTGGCCTCCTGAGGTTCCTTCCAACTTGGGTTATTTTATGATTCTCTAACAAAAAGCAGCTGGTACCTGCTGGGTTTAACCCTTTCTTTTTTTTGATGTCCTGGTTTGAGCTAGAGCAGAACTGATTCTGTACAGGGATTTGCCTTCCCAGCTCAGTCTCTGCTCAGCACCTTCTGAAGTTCAGAGCAGGTTTGCACAGCCAGGGGCTGCTTCCAGGCTGCTTCCAGCAGTGAGAACACTGATGGGGAGAGTTCCTGCCAAGGGCTGGCTGCAGACCAAGGGCATTGCTAAATCTGCTGTGCTGCATGGGGTTGCAGAGTGAAAAGCTGCACCTCTGGAGAGGGCTGGATAGAACAGGCAACCCTAAACTGACCCACAAGGAATCCCAACTCATGGACAGCATCTTTGGTACAAAGCTGAGCCATCACCAGGGTCAGCTTGCTGCTTCTTCCTCTTCTTCAATGACCAGCATCCAAGGAGGACTCTGTCCAATCTGTCTTTGATTCCAGTCCATAAGTTCTTGAATCTATTTCCCATCTGCTGCTGACTCCAGCAGGGGACTTCTGCCACAGCATCAAGATTGACATCATCCCCATCAGGGGTTGGGTTCAATATTGATTTGTATCTATTTGCATTTCAATTTATTCTTTTCATTAGAGCTGGTTTAGTCTTCTTTTCCAACTCCTAACTCTCAATCCCTTGCTCCTTTTCTCTTCCCTTTGGGAAAGCAGAGGGGCTGGTAGAGAGCATCTCTCACTTGTTTAGTGTCTGTCCCAGCTGGTTTTGGGAAGTGTCATTTTTTGGCATGCTCTAAATCCCTGTCAATCTTCAATGGGAGCATGAAAAAGTGAGACCCAATTTTGGAAGACAGTTACCTTCCCTTCTGTGAGCCTTGCATCCAAGTTTAAGTTTGCATCACTGACCTAAGGAAAAAAAAATGTCCTAAAATGCAGAGCTGTTGACAAATCTGTCTGCAGGGAGCATCGGAGGCATTCACAGCTCTGACTCTGTAATGAGCCCATCACAGTTTCTCTGAGCAAGGCCCTGTCTTTTCTCATCTCCTGAAACCATCCCAGATCTCTTTAGAAGGAGGCAGTGGAGATTCCCTGTAAAACAACCTCAAATCCATCACTCAGCTCCTCCTGACTGAGAAAATCTGCCTTGCAGCTCCAGAGGAGTGCAGCTGGCTGCATGGCAGCAGGGACAGAGAAGTCATCTGAGGCATCTCCACCTCTAGCAGATCAAGAGAGGTTCTCCTCCCCTACTCTGCCCTGGTGAGACCTCATCTTGAGTGCTGCCTTCAGTTTGGGGCTCCCTAGTTTCAGAGGGATAGGGATCTGCTGGATAGAGTCCAAGGGAGGGCTCTGAGGATAAGGAGGGGACTGAGCACTGCCTGCTGAGGAGAGGCTGAGGGACCTGGGGCTGAGAGTCTGGAGAAGAGAAGACTGAGAGGGGATTTAATCAATGTTTGTAACTATCTGAGGGCTGGGGATCAGGAGGGCGGGGGACAGGGACAGGCTCTGCTCACTGCTGCCTGGGATAGGACAAGGAGCAATGGATGGAAGCTGCAGCACAGGAGGGTCCAGCTCAGCACAAGGGCAACTTGTTGCCTGGAAGGGTCCCAGAGCCCTGGCACAGGCTACCCAGAGAGGTTGTGGAGTCTCCTTCTCTGAAGCCTTTCCAGGCCTGTGTGCTCTGAGCTGGATTGTCTGGTCCTGCTCTGGCAGGGCAGTTGGACTGGATGACCCCCTGACCAACCCCTGACACCCTGTGAGCCTCTGGCAGAGCCTGGCATCTGTGAGTCCCTCCCATGCCTTCACAAAATCACTTGTTAAAAGATTGTGTACCTTGAGTGCCAGCCTCAGCCTGGCCACCAGAATGCAGGAGGATTCTGCATTAATTGGCTGTTGGGGGGCACACAAGGTCAGGGGTGGGCAGTGAAAGGTGATACCTTGCTGAGATATCATAAGGTGGGCTCAGGCAGGGTGTCAGAGGGATGTGTTGCTGCCATAGCTATGCCAACTCTCTACAGTGTCCAAAAGATGAAGTGTTGCCTGGACTGATATGATCCTCAATACAAGAAGGACATGGACCTGTTGGGGCAGGGACCACAGCAATGCTGGCAGGGTTGGAAGGGCTCTGCTGTGAGGCCAGGATGGGAGACTTGGGCTTGGTCAGCCTGGAGAAGGCTCCAGAGAGACCTCCTGGTGGACTTTCAGTGCTTCAAAGGGACCATCAGAAAGCTGGGGACAGAATTTTGAGCAGGGCCTATTGGGACAGGATCAAGGGTGATGGTTGGAAACTGAGAGAGATTGAGAGTGGAGAGAAGGGAGAAATGTTTGACACTGAGGGTGGGGAGAGCCTGTGCCAGGCTGTGCAGAGAAGTGGGAGCTGCCCCATGGCTGGCACCACTGCAGGTGAGGTTGGTTGGGTTCCAAGCAACCTCCTGTAGCTGGGGATGTCCCTGCTGGCTGCATGGGGGCTTGGGCTAGCTGAGCTTGCAAGGTCCCTTCCAACCCAACCCATTCTGTGATTCAATGATTCTTGTGGCTTTCCATTGGAAGAACTCTTTGGAAAAACAGATCCATGAAAAATTGTCTTGGCTACAAGATGGGCACAGCTGTGGGAGAGCTGGGAGGGGTTGGAATGGGGAACTACAATGAAGGTCTTCTAGAGAGAGGGAAACCTGAACTGTGGTTGTATTTTCAGGGTGCCAAAGTCTGAGGCCACTTTGCCACCTGCATCTTCTGAGAGGCTAAGAACCAAAAAGAACCTTTAAAGTATTCACTTTATTGAGAGGTCAGCAGAACCTGAATGGTCCTCTAGAAGCTCATTGAGATTTTCAGCTCTGCAAATAGCTACGAGGAGACCTCTAAGGGGTCACAAGCTCAACAAGCTAAGAAGGAAAATGAGCCAGTTGAGGTGGATATGTCTGACTCCATCTGCCATGCATTAATCCATGAGAACAGCACCAGCAAAACAGAACTACCCCTTGGAGGTAAAAGAGGCTGTGAGTCACTTAAACAGATTGACACCAGCATGCTCAGGGCCCATCAAGAAACAATTTCCATCCAGCCATGACTATTCACAACTGAAGTACATTCCATTAGCTGAAGGAAAGCTGAACTGTTTTGATGGTTTGTTGTGGTTGTGGCAGAAAGAGTTCAGCCTGTGTGTTAAGTCAGGGAGTGTGAAGGGAAGACTTAGGACATGGAACTGTTGGAGCGGGTCCAGAGGAGGACCACAAAGATGATCAGAGGGCTGGAGCAGCTCTGCAAAAACTTGCCACACCTTGAGTCCTGTGTCCAGTTCTGGGCCCCTCCATTGAAGAAGGACATTGAGGTGCTTGAGTGTGTCCAGAGAAGGGCAACGAGGCTGGGGAGAGGCCTGGAGCACAGCCCTATGGAGAGAGGCTGAGGGAGCTGGGATTGGTTAGCCTGGAGAAGAGGAGGCTCAGGGGAGACCTTCTTGCTGTCTCCAGCTACCTGAAGGGTGCTTGTAGCCAGCAGGAGGTTGCTTTCTTCTCTCAGGCAAGCAGCAGCAGAACAAGAGGACACAGTCTGAAGCTGTGCCAGGGGAAGTTTAGGCTGGAGGTGAGGAGAAAGTTGTTGCCTGAGAGAGTCATTGACTGCTGGAATGGGCTGCCCAGGGAGGTGGTGGAGTCAGCGTCCCTGGAGGTGTTCAAGGCAGGTTTGGACGTGGCACTTGGTGCCATGGTCTGGTCTTGAGGTCTGTGGTGACAGGTTGGGCTTGATGAGCTTTGAAGTCTCTCCCAACCTTGGTGATACTGTGAGACTGTAATGAAAAATGCAGGTGTGTTTGACCAGGGTGAGAGGGATGAAAGGAGGTTTTAACTGCACTCAGCTTTCCAGAGGGCAGTTCACAGCAGGAGAACTAAGGGCCTCAGTTGTCTGCTCCTGCTGTAGGATCATGGAATCATAGAATGATTGAATCATTGAATCATGGAACCATAGAATTATGGAAACATAGAATCACAAAATGATGGAATGATGGAATCATAGAATCATAGCATCATAGAATCACAGAATCATAGAATCATAGAATCATAGAATCATAGGATCAGAATCATAGAACAGAATCATGGAAACATAGAATCATGAAATAGAATCATGGAACCATAGAATTATGGAAACATAGAATCACAGAGTCATAGAATGATGGAATCACAGAATCATAGCATCAGAGTCATAGAATCACAGAATCATAGAACAGAATCATGGAAACATAGAATCATAGAACCACAGAATCACAGAATCATAGAATGATGGAATCACAGAATCACAGAATCATAGAATCACAGAATCATAGAATCACAGAATCAGAATCACAGAATCACAGAGTCATAAAATCATAGAATCACAGAGTCCTAGAATCATAGAATGATGGAATTGCAGAATCATAGAATCACTGAATCATTGAATCATGGAATCATAGAACCTCAGAATCATAGAATTGTAGAATCACAGAATCACAGAGTGTTAGGGGTTGGGAAGGGACCTCTGGAGATTGAGTCCAACTCACCTGCCAAACAGGATCACCTAGGGCAGGACACAAAGGAATGTGTCCAAGATGTGTCTTGAAAGTCTCCAGAGAAGGAGACTCCACAGCCTCTCTGGACAGCCTGCTCCAGGCCTCCAGCACCCTCACACCAAAGAAGTTTTTCCTTGTGTTGAGGTGGAACCTCCTGGGTTCCAGTTTGTGTCCATTTCTCCTAGTCCTGTCACAGGACAGCACTGAAGAGCCTGGCCTCCTCTATCTGACACCTTCAGCTATTTGTGAGCATTGATAAGTTCTCCTCCCAGTCATCTGCTGACAGTGATGAGCCAGTTCTGCACTGTGATTTCCTGAGACTGCAATTTGAAAGGAAAATCAGAAGGGAAAATGTCTGAGCCAAGTTTCATCTACTCATCAGGTGCTTCTTCAGTCTGACTTTGGATGAGCAGGTGATGTCAGGCTCTGCTCCAGTGGTGGGAGCTGCCTGAGGCCCCACACTCCTGCACTGGGGGACAGAGACTTCATGTGGCTGAATCCCATAGCAGTGATTCAAGCTGCTTGTTCAGCCTGAATGTCTGAGGGAAATTAATCTTAGGTCAGGAGAAGAGAATAAATAAACCCAAGAAGATGCTCTCTGGTGGCTTAACTGCATGTAAGGGGAGCAGGATAATTCAAGGGCTCAGATCCCTGCTACTGTGACAGGTGACTTGCTTCCCTCAGCTCAGGGGGAGGATGAGGAGCTGAAGCCCTGGAGCAGCAAAGGAGAAGATCATTGCCATGTGGGATGACACAATGGCAGGCAAAGAAACACCACTGCAGTGTGCCATTGGCAGGGCAAGAAAGGACTAAATCAGTTCAAGAGAGATGTTGAGGTGCTGGAAGGTGCCCAGAGAAGGGCAGCAAGGCTGGGGAGGGGCCTGGAGCACAGCCCTGTGAGGAGAGGCTGAGGGAGCTGGGAGTGTGCAGCCTGCACAAGAGGAGGCTCAGGGCAGAGCTCATTGCTCTCTGCAGCTCCCTGAAGGGAGGTTGTGGCCAGCTGGGGTTGATATTTTCTGCCAGGTAACCAGTAACAGAATGAGGGGGGACAGCCTCAAGCTGTGCCAGGGCAGGTTCAGGTTGGATGTTAGGAAGAAGTTCTCCACATCAAGAGAGAGATTGGCATTGGGATGGGCTGCCCAGGGAGGTGGTGCAGTGCCCATCCCTGGAGGTGCTCAAGACAAGCCTGGATGGGGCACTTAGTGCCATGCTCTGGTGGATTGGCCTGGGCTGAGGGATAGACTGAGCTGGATGAGCTTGGAGGTCTCTTCCAACATGATTGATTCTATGATTCTAATTGCAGAGGAGAGAGAATGACCACAAGAACCCTGAACACAAGTCCTGTGAGGAGCAGCTGAGGGAACTGAGGATGTGTAGTCTTGAGAAGGGGAGGCTGAGGGGAGACCTCATCACCCTCTACATTTCCGTGAAAGGAGGTTGGAGTTGGTCTCTTCTCACATACAACAAGTGACAGGACAAGAGGAAATGGCTTCAAGCTGTGCCAGAGGAGGTTCAAGTTGGATATTAGGAAAAAGGTCTTCCCAGAAAGGGTTCTCAGGCAGTGTCCCAGGCTGCCCAGGGAGGTGGTGGAGTCTCTAGCCCTGGAGGCTTTTAAAAGCTTTCTGGATGTGGTGCTGAGGGATGTGGTTCAGTGGCAGTGGCTTAGCAGCAGTGCTGGGACTGTGAGCTCTGGGTGAGTGCTTGGATTTGATGATCTCAAAGGTCTCCTCCTAACATCAACAGTTCTTTTGACTCTGTGATTCTGTGACCAGTGGAAGGAATTATTGTAAGCTTAGCCCTTAATTAGCTGAACTCTGAACTCCACACTCCACTGCTCCCTGGCACTATAATAAGTGGTGTGTATGGAAACAACCATCAGTGCTTCAGTGTTCCATCCACAGCCACCTGCCAGGCTCTGGTAGAGCAGTGAGTCTGACCCATCTTTGCCTACCAGGCATGACCCAGCAGTGTCAGCAGTGCTGTGAACTGCTCAGCAGTTTTCCAGCCATGGAGAAACCTGCCAGAGCTGAACAAGGACATCAGAGAGGCTTGGGTTTGACCTCAGAGGGATGGCAGCATTGTGTCTGGGGAGATGGGAGGGAGCCATCTGGAAAGTGAGGATTTACATGAGGGGGCCCTAGGGTTAGAAGAGTATTTTTGCCACCAGATTTCTTGGTTTTCTCTCTAACAATCTGAAGCAGAAATGTTACTGTGAGTTCTGCCAGGAACTGCAGTTCCTGTTCACCACATTGCTGCTTCTCTTGGGACTCCCTGGTGGGACTGCATCTCTCAGAAGATGACAAAGTTGTCACCTCTCTGGCTAGGCAGGCAATGCCTGGCTGCAGTCACACAATTCTGGTGGATGAATTTCTTTCTTTGAAGCATTTTCTGCTCCTTGTAATGAAAATGAGTACTGTGTTCAGCTCTGGGGTACCCAACACAAAAAGGACATGGATCTGGTGGAGTGGGGCCAGAGGAAGGCCATGAAGGTGAACAAGAGGGTTGGAACACTTCTGCTACAAGGACTGGTTGGGGGAATTACAGCATCACAGATTTACAGAGTGCCAGTGGCTGGAAGGGAGCACCAAAGCTCAGCCAGTCCAAGCCCTGCCAGAGCAGCATCACCTGCAGCAGCTCACACAGGAACACATCCAGGCAGGGTTTGAAGATCTCCACAGAGGGAGACTCCACAGCCCCCCTGGGCAGCCTGTGCCAGGGCTCTGGCACCCTCACAGNATTCCCTTCATCACTTGGGGCTGTTCAGCCCGGAGAAGAGAAGTCTCCAGGGAGACCCTAGAGTATCAGTTCAATATCTGGAGGGGACCAACAGGAAGGCTGGGGAGGGCCTGTGGGGATAGGATAAGGACAATGGTTTGAAACTGGAGCAGGGCAGAGCTAGGTTGGATGTTAGAAGGAAGCTGTTCACCATGAGGGTGGGGAAAAGGAAGAGGTTGCCCCTGGGTATGATTGAGGCCTCATCCCTGAGACATTCAAGCTCGAATTTGATGTGGCCCTGAGCAACCTGCTCTAGTTGGAGACATCCCTGCTGACTGTAGCAGGGTTGGACAAGATGACCTTTGAGGGTCCCTTCCAACCCAGTGCCATCTGTGAAGCTGTGATCCTGTGAAAGTGCTTTCCCAGAAGGCAGTGTGAAAACCACTGCTGTGTTAGCTTCCCAAACAGTCTTCCCATCTAAACAAATCTTTGTGCAAGCAATTGAAACCCTTTCCATGAGCAGCCTGAGGAGACAGCCTGTAGCCATCATGCCCTCATTAAGAGCAGGAGTTGCTGTGCCAGGTACTTGTTGATTGAACTGCATTTGTTGTACTCCACCCTGGCAATGAATCCCACAGCCACCATCCCTCCTCCAGATGCTCCAGGAATGCTCTAAGTGGCCATTAACTAATGCTAAATGATGATGGAGAATCTCCTGAAGTGCCTGTGACACCCACATGAATAACAAATGGATTTGTTTCTGTCAGGGCACTGACAGCAGACTGCAGTGGAGCTACCAGCAGTGGTGTTTGCTACTCCACACCAACTGCTCTGTGCAGGGCAGCTGCAGTTACAGGCACATGAATGAGTGGGGTGAGGAGGTGCTAGGGTGGAGACCATAGAATCATAGAATGGTTAAGGTTGGAAGGGACCTCAAGGATCAGCCAGTTCCAACCCCCTGCCATAGGCAGGGACACCTCCCACTAGCACAGGGCACTCAAGGCCTCCTCCAACCTGGCCTTGAACACCTCCAGGGAGGGAGCAGCCACAACCTCCCTGGGCAACCTGTGCCAGTGCCTCACCACCCTCACTGTAAACAACTTCCTCCTAACATCCAGTCTAAATCTCCCCTCTGCCAGTTCAAACCCATTCCCCTTGTCCTGTCATTGCAAGACCTTGTAAATAATCCTTCCCCAGCCTTCCTGTAGGCCCCTTCAGATACTGGAAGGCTACTATCAGGTCCCCTCGATGGTTGCTGAGGATGAGCTGTGGCAGAAAGCATGTTCCAGGCTGACAAACAGGTCCTGTTTCTGCTGAATTCCAGTGGAGATTGGCTGCTGAAGAAAGGAGACCATACTGTTAGTCTCCCAGCCCTGGCAAAGTCTCATCTTCCTCTCATTATCACTTGGCAATACTAAAAGACCTTAGAGGTCTGTCCTGTGGTGTCTGCAACTCTCCAGGGATCAACAGCTCAAGAGGGAAAGAATTTTTCTCAGGTGTTCATGCCTGATGCTAGAAAAATGTGCAAGAGTCTCCTACAGTGCCTACAGGACTCTTAGGGAAGTTTAGGCTGGAGGTGAGGAGAAAATTCTTGCCTGAGAGAGTCATTGACTGCTGGAATGGGCTGCCCAGGGAGGTGGTGGAGTCAGTGTCCCTGGAGGTGTTCAAGGTAGGTTTGGACGTGGCACTTGGTGCCATGGTCTGGTCTTGAGGGCTGTGGTATGGGGTTGGACTTGATGAGCTTTGAGGTCTCTTCCAACCTTGGTGATCCTGTGATACAAAAACACTAAGAGCTGAGATCCAAAAGTTTCTAGAAACTGTTCTCTGCTGGGTACATGTCCTGGCTTGAGCTAGAACAGAACTGAAGACTTCCCAGCTGAGGCTCTGCTCTGTGAGGCACTTTGTGAAGTTCAGGTCAGGTTTGCACAGCCAGGGGCTGCTTCTGGCAGGGACAATGCTGATGAGGACAGTTCCTGCCAAGAGCTGAGCTGCAGAAAGGCTCCTGCTTAGACTTGTGCAGAGCAAAGTCCCTGCTCCATCTTGTGCCCCACGTTAGGGTGCAGTAAGTTAGAGTTGGCACCTGTGGGGAGGAGTGGACAGTAAAGGTGACCCTAAACTGACCAGCAAGGGCTCTCATCCCATGGACATCAACTTAGGGACCACTGGGGTCATATCTCTTCTTCAGTGGCTGCTGTTTGAGGAGGACTCTGTCCCTTCTGCCTTCAATCGCAATCCACGTGTTCCTGAATCCAGAATCCATCTCCTGAATCCAGTTCCCTCTGCTACTCAGTCCAGTCTGGGACTTCACCAATGCCTGTTCCCAGGGTCAGTAGTGGTGGTGTCATCACTGCCATCAAGGGTTGGGTTGGATGTTGGTTTGAGTCTCTATATGATTTCATTTTATTTGTTCTCATTTGCACTTCAGCTGTTTCAGTTTCCTTCCTAACCCAGCAGTCTCTCTGCCTTATTCACAGAATCATAGAATCATAGAATGGGAAGGTTGGAAGGGACCTCAAGGATCAGCCAGTTCCAACCCCCTGCCATAGGCAGGGACACCTCCCACTAGCACAGGGCACTCAAGGCCTCATCCAACCTGGCCTTGAACACCTCCAGGGAAGGAACAGCCACAACCTCCCTGGGCAACCTGTGCCAGTGTCTCACCACCCTCACTGTAAAGAACTTCCTCCTAACATCCAGTCTAAATCTCCCCTCTGCCTGTTTAAACCTATTCTCATTGGCAAAACTCCTGCCNCCCATTCCCCTTGTCCTGGCATTGCAAGCCCTTCTCAATAGTCCCTCCCCAGCCTTCCTGTAGGGCCCCTTCAGATCCTGGAAGGCTACTCTAAGCTCTCCTGGAAGCTTTCTCTTCCCCAGGCTGCAGAGTCCCAATTCTCTCAGTCTGTCCTCACAGCAGAGCTGCTGCAGCCCTCTGAGCATCCTCATGGCCTCCTCTGGACTGGCTCCAACACTTCCATGTCCTTCCTGTGCTGAGGGCTCCTTGGGAAGGGAAAGGACTTAACAGAGAGCATCTGTCACAAGCTTAGTGCCCAGCCCAGCCCTGACCCTTGACAGTTTGTTAGTGTTCAGCATCTTGTGCTACATCTCTGCTCCTGTTGGTGCAGTCCTTGCCCTCAATCTGTTGTGTACCTTGAAGATCTGTGCTGGGTGTGAAATGAGAGGTTAAACAGGAAAAAGGAACAAGGGAGAGCAATAAAGGAAAAGTGAAAAGTGAGGCAGAAATGGGCTAAAACTGTGTTTCTGGCAGGAGGAAGCAGAGCCCTGATGCTGGCTCAATAGAAAAGAGATTCTGATCAGAAGCAAACGTGGGGTTTGGAAACAGAGATTGATGAGCCTGGAATTGGCCTGAGCATTTCTGTGGAAAGCTTCCCCTCAGAAAACGTTTTCTGAACACAGTAAAAATTGTTTCCCTGAAGTTACACTGACTGGGATGAGATTTCCCATGAGAAAAATGAACACATTTTACCTGAAAGTATTTTTTTCCCCCCTCATTATTA
>VWZE01001174.1:0-16885 GCA_013396675.1 Eubucco bourcierii
CACACTGCTCTTGCTGCAGCCCAGGACTCGGTTGTCTCATGCCTGGAAATTTTTTAAGGCCAGGCTCTATGTGGCTCTGGGCAACCTGGTCTAGTGTGAGGTGTTCCTGGCCGTGGCAGGGGATTTGGAACTGGATGATCCTTGAGGTCCCTTTGAATCCTAACAATTCTATGATTTAAATCTTTTCCATTGACCTCTTCTGTTTCTTTCCAGTTCCTGTTTTCTCTTGATTTCCAGTATAAATACAAATGACAAAACCTTTTAAGGAAAGCTTTAGTTGCTGAAATGGCTAATATTTGACACAGATATACTGCACTTGTTATCTATAATTAAAGCATCTCATGTGAAAGAGATCTCATCATTGGCCTCTGATCCAATGTAAGCATCAGCTTTTTTGTGGAGGTGAGTGAGAAGCATTTAAAGGAAGTAAGGAGGAATTCCCACAGTAATTTTCTGTGTTTATAAGTATTTAAGAAAAATGCTGCTTTTTTTTTTTTTTTTTTTCCTAATGGTAATTGAAGACCCCTCTTGTTTAGGTAACCTGTTGCCAGGTCAACAAGTGATTAAATTGCCATTTCCAGGAGTACTCCTCTGCTGCTCCAAGATCCCTCCTCAGTCACAAAGAGCAGTAGTTCTGGTTAGACAAGAGAGGAGGGAGCAGCAATTTGTGCTGCTAATTAGCATATGGAAGGAACACTAAGTGCTGTTTCCTCAACTACTTTTTGTCACTTATGGGGACCATATGGGTGACTTAAATAGGGTTTAATATTTGTCCTCTTCTTACTGTTTTGAGAAGGGATGCAAGAGACCAGGCAATGATGTCTCCTTGAGGAAATTGGGTCACCATCTGGATTCATGCCAGATTAGATTCCACCTCAGCTGCCTCATTTTTTATCTAAAACCTAAGAAAGTCCAAAAATACAATTTATCCTTTGAGTTCTTTTGCTTTTAAAATTTCTAGAATAGTGGCACAGCAGTTTTGGTGCTGCTGTCTTGCCCTCTGAGTCTACTGCAAGGCTTCATGGTTCTTGGTCATTCATGTTTGTAAAGATGTAAAGGGCAGTATCAGGAGGACAGAGCCAGGGCTCTGCTGGGTGATGCCCAGTGACAGGACAGGGGGCAATTCCCTGGGAGAGTGACAGAACCCTGAAACAGGCTGCCCAAGAGGGTTGTGGAATCTCCCTCTCTGGAGACATTCAAAACCCACCTGGATGTGTTCTTGTGTGATTTGGTCTAGGTGATCCTGCTCTGGCAGGGAGATTGGACTGGATGAGCTTTTGAGGTCCCTTCCAGCCCCTAACATTCTGTCATCCTATAGATCAGGTTGCCCAGGGCCCTGTCAAGCTTCACCTTGAATATCTCTGGGGAAGGGGCTCCAACCACTCAGTTCAAGAAAGACCTTGAGAAGAGACTGAGGGAGCTGGGACTCTGCTGCTTGGAGAGGAGGAGACTGAGAGGTGACCTCATTCATGTTGATAAAGTTGTGCAGCGTGAGTGCCAGGAGGCTGGAGCCAGGCTCTGCTGGGTGATGGCCACTGACAGGACAAGGGGCAGTGGGTGGAAGTTGAGGTATAGGAAGTTCCATGGCAACATGAGGAAGAATTTTTCCCTGTGAGGATGACAGAACCCTGGAACAGGTTGCTCAGGGGGCTTGTGGAGTCTCCTTCTCCAGAGACATTCAAAGCCCACCTATGTGACCTACTCTAGGTGATCCTGCCCTGGCAGGGGGTTGGACTGGATGATCTTTCAAAGTACCTTCCAACCCCTAACATTCTGTCATTTGGGGATTATCATAGAATGGTAAGGTTGGAAGGGACCTCAAGGATCATCTAGTTCCAACCCCCTGCCATAGGCAGGGACACCTCCCACTAGTACAGCTCACTCAAGGCCTCATTCATCCTGGCCTTGAATACCTCCAGGGAGGGAGCAGCCACAACATCCCTGGGCAGTCTTTGCCACCCTCACTGTAAAGAACTTCCTCCTACCATCCAGTCTAAACCTTTCCTCTGCCAGTTCAAACCTATTGCCCCTTGTCCTGGCATTGTAAAACTTTGTCAATATTCCCCCAGCCTTCCTGTAGCTCCCTTCAGATACTGGAAGGCTACTATAAGGTCCCCTTGAAGCCTTCTCTTCTACAGGCTGAAAAGCCTCAACTCTTGTAGCCTGCCCTCATAGGAACCCTTGCCCATCATGTGGATTGCAAACATGAGGTTAAATCTGCAGAGCAGTGGTCTGGGTAAGATTTACATATTGCTATGCCTACAGTTAAACAGTCTCTGAATTTGGCATTGCAAATTGCTGGGTTTTGCATTTTTTTGTGGCTGAAGCATCTGCTTGGATGACTTCCAAACAGTGTCTGTTCAAGAAGGGCAAGAACACATAGATCATCATGTCTGTCTTTTAGGAAGTATCTGTGTAGAAGCATCAAATACACTGAGGCTGGACAGTCTAATAATTTTGCTTTTTAAAAATGGTTTCTGTTTTCATAACACACATCTTCCTCACTGATTTGAAGACAGAGATATGAAAACTTCAGAGTTTCATAGAATCATAGAATCATAGAATGGTAAGGTTGGAAGGGACCTCAAGGATCATCTAGTTCCAACCCCCTGCCATAGGCAGGGACGCCTCCCACTAGTACAGGTTACTCAAGGCCTCATCAAATCTGGCCTTGAACACCTCCAGGGAGGGAGCAGCCACAACCTCCCTGGGCAACCTGTGCCAGTGTCTCACCACCCTCACTGTAAAGAACTTCCTCCTAACATCCAGTCTAAACCTTTCCTCTGCCAGTTCAAACCTATTGCCCCTTGTCCTGGCATTGTAAAACTTTGTCAATATTCCCCCAGCCTTCCTGTAGCTCCCTTCAGATACTGGAAGGCTACTATAAGGTCCCCTNTGCAGCCCAGCACTCAGTTGCTGTCTGGGCTGCATGTGCGCACTGCAGGCTCATGTTGAGCTTTTCATCAACCCAGACTCCAAGGTCCTTTTCCTCAGGGCTGCTCTCCAGCCATTCACCACCCAGCCTGTATTTGTGCTTGGGATTGTGCCTACCCAGGTGCAGGACCTTACACTTGGCCTTATTGAATTTCATCAGGTTGGCCTGGGCCCACCTCTGCAGCCTGTCCATGTCCCTCTGGATGGCATCCCTGCCCTCTAGCAAGTTGACTTGTTTGAGCTTACTTGAACACTCTGTTAGCCTCATTGCTAAAAGCCTGTGCTTGCCCTCTACCCTTAGTTTATTAAAGCTTTGATGAAAACACCACACAGAATCATAGAGAAGCAATCACTCAGGTTGGAAAAGGCCTCTGAGATCATCAAGCCCAACCTATCACCCAACATTACCTAATTAACCAAACCATGGCACCAAGTGCCTCATCCAGTCTCCTTTTAAACACCTCCAGGGATGGTGATTCCACCATCTCCCTGGGCAGCCCATTCCAATGCTAATCACTCTTGCTGGGAAGAATTTCTGCTTAACATACAGCCTGAACCTGCCCTGGCACAGCTTCAGGCTGTGTCCTCTCGTTCTGTTGCTGGGTGCCTGTCAGATAAGCCCAACCCCACCTGCCTACAACCTCCTTTCAGGTAGCTGTAGACATCAATGAGGTCTACCCTGAGGCTCCTCTTCTGCAGGCTGCACACCTCCAGCTCCCCTTGTGTCCCTTTGTTCTATTTTAGGTAGAAAATGTGAAACTGGAACAGCTACAAGAAATAACAAAGAAATGGACTGGAAGGGAGCTGAGCTGAGGTGCAGACACTTTTGAAACTCAGAAAAGGTAAGAACCAAACCCACACATTTTATTTGAACCTGTAAATGTTAAGCTTAAGCAAAAGTAAGTTCAAAAGTAAGTTAAACAAATAAAGATGTAATGATTTTATATATATATATATATATATATACACATAGGTGAGACCCTGGCACAGGTTGCCCAGGGAGGTGTTCGAGGTCAGGTTGGAGGAGGCCTTGAGTGAGCTGTGCTAGTGGGAGGTGTCCCTGCCTATAGCAGGGGGTTGGAACTAGATCATCCTTGAGGTCTCTTCCAACCTTGCCATTCTATGATTCTATATTTTATATATAGATAAAATTATAAAATTATATATTAATATAATTATATAATTATATGTTTTATACATATACATAAATTATGAATAGCATTCATGTAATATAATATAATATAATTTAATATAATGTGTGATACTGTGATAATATCATACTACATTATATCATATTGCATTATATTATATTATATTATTATATTATGTTATATTACATTATGTTATATTATGTCATATTATATTACATTATGTTGTATCATATTGCATTCTATTATGTTACATTACATTATATTATATTGTATTATATTATGTTGTGTCATATTATGTTATATTATATTATATTACTTTACATTACATTATACATGATATTATATTTATACAATATATATACATTAAATAGATTTTTATATACAGTTATATAAAAATAGATTTATATATATATATATTATATGTTATGGATATTTAATAACATGTAATTATACATTTTAATATATTTTCTACGTTTGACATCTATTTCATAAATATTGAACATATTTTATACCTGTATGTAATGTATATTTAATATATGAATATATAAATAAATAAGTTACATAAACAGGCAAAGAAGTAAGTAAAGTAAGTACAAACATTTCTGAATTTGCCAATGAGGTGAGCCAAAAAGGCACAAGAAGGCACCTTTAAAAGTGGCTTCTTTTACATTGTAGCCACTCCCACTGACTTCAACTTGGAGATGATTTCAGGGCGAGCTACACAGTTTATTTCTTCTTCTTGTTGTTGTTACAGCCTAAAAAAAATGTGTTTCAGATTGGTGGTTTCAGAGAAGGCAGATGAAAGTAAATAAATAAATGTCTTAAGAGGAGAGACAACCAAATGCCCTGATTTAATCTGGTATAAAGAGGAGGTTGAAATGCAAACACAGAAAAATAGTTAACTTATTTGCCAGCACTGTTTTTATTTTTTTTTCACTCCTTTTCATATTCTCTCTCCCCAATTTCGCTTTCATTCTTTTGCTAAAGGCTTAATCCTGCTACTTTTATTTTAAATTGCCCATTATCCTTAAGACTAAATGAGCTCCTGAGGGAAGCATTTAAAAGGAAGAAAAATGGGGATATTTAGACTTCTTGCCATTTAGCAGCTAACTCAAATATCTGAATTAGAAGAGTACTTTCTCTCAGTTTGCTGTATGACTAATAGAGAGAGGACATTCCAGCAGGCAGTCCTAACTGCTGGACTGATTTCTTGCTGTGAACAGTCTGTCAGAGGTCCTGTTTTTTCCCCATTCCCCTGCACCCCTAGACTGCATAAGAAGTGTAGGAAGGTTAAGATAATAATTGAGGTGATATTAACAACCCTGAAAAATCTTGATTGGCTCCTGAATGAGTTTCTACCAGCTGGTAACCAAAGAGTGTACCACTGTGCCATGCTGACAGGCTGCAACTGATAAGAATTTCTTAGACTGGGTCTTGACATATTAAATTGCTCTATGTGGGTATTATTCACAGGATGTTATGGGCTGGAAGGGACCTCAAAAGCTCAATGATCCTTGAGGTCTCTTCCAACCTTACCATTCTATGATTCTTCCTAGGATCCCCTTTAACCCTATTTCCCCTCTGCATTTAACCATTCCCTCTTGTCCTGTTGCTAGACACCCTCTGCATGAAACGTCCCTCTTCAGCCTTCCTGTAAGATCCCTTCAGGTACTGGAAGCAGCTCTGAGGTCCCTCACAGAGTCTCCTCTTCTGGCTGATTTGTGAAGCTGTGCTAATTTCAGTTTAACTACACTCTGCTCTACAGAATTTCCTAACAGTTTAAAAACCTGCACATGAAAGAGGTCTGCTTCTCACTTCACAAACTGCATCACCTTATTCTAAGCATTCTTGTCTCTCACCCTTCAGGGAAGACCCAGTTTTGCATAACTGACACTTAGAATCATAGAATCATAGTGAGGTTGGAAGGGACCTCAATGATCATCTAGTTCCAACCTCCTGCCATAGGCAGGGACACCTCCCACTAGTACAGCTCAGTCAAGGCCTCATCCAACCTGGCCTTGAACACCTCCAGGGAGGGAGCAGCCACAACCTCCCTGAACAACCTGTGCCAGTGCCTCACCACCCTCACTGCAAACAACTTCCTCCTAACATCCAGTCTAAATCTCCTCTCTGCCAGTTCAAACCCATTGCCCCTTGTCCTGTCATTGCAAGACCTTGTCAATAGTCCCTCCCCAGCCTTCCTGTAGCCCCCTTCAGATCCTGGAAGGCTACTCTAAGGTCTCCTGGAAGCCTTCTCTTCTACAGGCTGCAGAGCCCCAACTCTCTCAGCCTGTCCTCACAGCAGAGCTGCTGCAGCCTTCTGACCATCTTTGTGGCCTCCTCTGGACCCGCTTCAACACTTCCATGTCCTTCCTGTGCTGGGGGCTCCAGAACTGCACACAGGACTCCAGGTGGGATGATATTCCATCACGAGATTCTGCTCTTTTGTTGTGAAGATAGCTCCTTACTCTTCAACGCAGACATCAAGAAGATGCCCTTGCAAGGAAGGATTGCCACTAACTCATTTCAGAATGCATGCACCACAATAAAAGACCTCAGTGCAAAACAAAACAGAATAAATTCTGGGGGCATTGAAAGTGAGAATAGACAGGGCAAGAACAACACATCAGAGAAATAAAGAAGTCCCCCTCTGCCCTATTTCTCATTGGAAATATTTCATTTCATGTTAAGTACATTTAAAGGACTCCCAGCTCAAACACAGAGCAATGCTAAAGCTAACCTTAATTATAAATACAGCAGAAGGTGTTGATTTAAAGAACAACTGATAAAAGCACTTCTGATGTTCCTTTAGAGTCTCTTTAAGTGACATTGCTTTACCTGATTTTGAATGTAATGCCTACTGAAAACTCCAGACATGTCACACATGAAGCATATGTTCTATGGGAACATCTTAACTGTGCTTCCTGGTCACAACTAATACAGCAATAGATATATTGTTCCTTTCCTCCCACCAGATGGATCTGTTCTATTCTTTCCTCCCATATGTTTTCACATCTGCCACAGTGGGAGGCAACTGGTTCAGAAATGGAAATCTTGGGATAAACTCTGATCTCACATCACTCAGCAATGGAAGTAAAGAGCCCTCTGTAGCTAAAAATCCACTGTAGCAGCTATTTCTATTCCCCACCCTCTCTCAATGAGGGTTTGTTTTAGTTGTATAGTTATCGTAGAATCATAGAATGGTAAGGTTGGAAGGGACCTCAAAGATCATCTAGTTCAACCCTCTGCCATAGGCAGGGACACCTCTCACTAGTACAGGTCACTCAAGGCCTCATCCAACCTGGTCCTGAACACCTCCAGGAAGGTTGTGGAGCACAGAAGATCTTTGATCACATTCTGTGCTTCTGTGCTCCACAACTTCCCTGGTCAATCAGTGCCAGTGCCTCACCACCCTCACTGCAAACAACTTCCTCCTAACATCCAGTCTAAATCTCCCCTCTGCCAGTTTAAACCCATTGCCCCTTGTCCTTGCATTCCCAGACCTTGTCAACAGTTCCTCCCCAGCCTTCCTGTAGGCCCCTTCAGATGTTGGAAGGCTACTGTAAGGTCTCCTAGAAGCCTTCTCTTCTGCAGGCTGCAGAGCCCAAACTCTCTCAGCCTGTCCTCACAGCAGAGCTGCTGCAGCCCTCTGAGCATCTTGGTGACCTCCTCTGGACCCACTCCAACAGTTCCATGTCCTTCCTGTGCTGAGGGCTCCAAAACTGCACACAGGACTCCAGGTGGGGTCACATAATAATATCATCTCTCTGTATATGCACAGGGAGAGAGGGCAAATCTCCTACATTTAATTGAGAACCCTTTTGGCTCTTAAGGACCCCAAAGCTTGTAGAAAATAGGCTGTGCAGCCTGGGCAGGCTGGTCATAAGTACTGACTTCTTTGCTCCCCACTAGGATAGTTTTAACAGCATGGTTCTTTATTCCAGCCTTAATTGTAACTGGAATATGGGAGGAAAGCAATCATATATAAAAGGAGAAATTACCTCACTGGAAAATGCACAAAAGAAGTAACAAATCATTCTGCTTGTAGGTCCTTTATTATTAAAAATGACAGAAGAAAGGGGAGCTCAGTGTGTCAGTCAGATCCTGGATACTGACAGCAGCGAATCAGTGGAAGCCAGAAATAGAGACCATACCAAAAAAGATTAAGTTCTCAGTGGAAAGGTAATATTTTTTTTTTTTCTCCTAAGAACAACCTTTATATTTGGTGTGAAGTTAAAGAAGAGCACGCAGCAGAAAATGATACCTGATAGCAAGTCACAACTTGGCTGCTCATAAAACTGTTAACTAAGCACAGGGAGTATTTGTGGCTTGGAAATGTGCAGCTTCCCATGGAAATTTAAATCTAGGGGGAAATATCTGCATTGAAATTCATAGAAATGCTTACTCACTGCAAAAAAAATCCTGTTCTGTGTTCAAGTTAGATGCCTTTCATGAGGCAGTCAAATATTACAAACTCAGTATTTTCACATGCTGGCTTTCAAGCCAGCTTTACACAGCACTTAGAGTAATACCAACATTGTCAGGTCTCTGCCATTAAGAAACTAACTGGAGTCGTGTTTCTGGAGCCCAAGAGTACAGTTCTGGAGCCCCCAGCACAGGAAGGACATAGAAGTGTTGAAGCAGGTCCAGAGGAGGCCACCAAGATGGTCAGAGGGCTGCAGCAGCTCTACTGTGAGGACAGGCTGAGAGAGTTGGGGCTCTGCAGCCTGTAGAAGAGAAGGCTTCCAGGAGACCTTAAAGTAGCCTTCCAGTGTCTGAAGGGGGCTACAGGAAGGCGGGGGAGGGACTATTGACAAGGTCTTGCAATGACAGGACAAGGGGCAACAGGTTTGAACTGGCAGAGGGGAGATTTAGACTGGATGTTAGGAGGAAGTTGTTTGCAGTGAGGGTGGTGAGACACTGGCACAGGTTGTTCAGGGAGTTGTGGCTGCTCCCTCCCTGGGGTCATTCAAGGAGGTTGGAGGAGGCCTTGAGTAACCTGTACTAGTGGGAGGTGTCCCTGCCTATGGCAGGGGATTGGAACTAGGTGATCCTTGAGGTCCCTTCCAACCTTACCATTCTATGATTTTATGATTCTATGATAGTGTTGAAAGTGGACTTAGGACTTCCCCAGGGTGCCTTTGCTTCTCCTGTAGTGGGTGCTTGTATTTTGCATAAAACTATTTTCACTGGCTGAGACTTGGGGCTCCTTAGCCTGCAAAAGACAGAAGACTGAGAGGGGATCTTATTGATGTTTACAAACATCTGAAGGGTGGGTGTTGAGAAGATGAAGCCTGCTGGTGCCTTGTGGTAGGATGAAGGGCAACAGACACAAACTGGACCACAGGAAGTTCCACCTAAACATAAGGAAAAAATTATTTACTTTGAAGGTAGAATCGTAAAATCATATAATCATAGAATGTTAAGCTTGGAAGAGACCTCAAAGATTATCTAGTTCCAACCTCCTGCCATAGGCAGGGACACCTCCCACTAGCACAGCTCACTCAAGGCCTCATCCAACCTGGCCTTGAACACCTCCAGGGAGGGAGCAGCCACAACCTCCCTGGGCAACCTGTGCCAGTGTCTCACCACCCTCACTGCAAACAACTTCCTCCTAACATCCATTTTCAATCTCCCCTCTGCCAGTTCAAACCCATTGCCCCTTATCCTGGCATTGTAAGACCTTGTCAGTAGTCCCTCCCCAGCCTTCCTATAGTTGATGGAGGATGAGACTGGGGAACAGCAAGTGTGAGGCAATGAGAACTAATGTAATGAATCAGAGTCGTAGAATGGTCTGGGTGGTCAGGCAGCTCCAGAAGTCATCCAAGCACCCTCTGGTGTTATCTCATGTGAAGAAACAAGAAGGCAGAGCTGCTCCATGATGAGTACCTTCAAATTCTGAAGATGCTGCAGTGTGAATGCAGCCCAGGCTGCAACCAAGTGCTGGGCTGCAACAAGAGCAGTGTGTGCAGCAGGGCAAGGGAGGGGATTCTGCCCCTTTGCTCTGCTCTCCTCAGACCCCACCTGCAGTCCTGTGTGCAGTTCTGGAGCCCCCCAGCACAGGAAGGACATGGAAGTGTTGGAGTGAGTCCTGAGGAGGCCACCAAGATTTAGACTGGGTATTAGGAAAAAAGGTTTCTCAGCAAGAGTGCTCAGGCACTGGGATGTGCTGCCCAGGGAGGTGTGGAGTGCCCAAGCCTGGCAGAAACACTCAGGTTGGAAAAGACTCTGGGGATCACCAAGTCCAACCCAGAACCCTACTCTGCAAGATTAACACTAAATCATAACCCCAAGAGTCTTTTCCAAACTGAGTGTTTCTGTGATTCTGTTACTGCATATGCAGCAGGCTGGGCAAAGGGAGCTGCTATCTGAGGGCATCAGGGCAACACAGCAGGGCATGTGGGCCTGGGTGTGGGTGAAGATAAACCAAAAAATAACAATCCACACCCCCCATTTCCTGTGCCTCAAAATTCTGCTGAGGTGTGCTACAGGGGCTTGGCATTTTACCTCGTCCTTAGTGCCACTGTTTTGTGCAGAGAGGCCTGTGGTATACAAGCCTCTGGGTACTCTGGGGCAGGGCAGCCTGCTTGCAAGGCATCTTCTGGGTGGTTTTCCTCATTAATATCTTACAGTATTAGGCTTTTTAAAAGCTGGATACTTTGGATGTTGAATAGAAACTTTGTGACTGGAGATTTTGATTGAATAATCACATAGAAGCAAATGCAGATTTAATTACACTTCATTATAGAGGAGTTTATGAGAGCACTCAATTCTTTCTTCCTTAAGACTTCTCACTTCAGGAGAAAGCTTTTATGATTAATATCCTCCCTGGCTACTCCAGCTCTGGGTGCCTGCACACTTTATTTTTCTACCTGTGGCTAAGCTAAGTTAGGGCTGCTGCTTTCTTTGGCCTGCAGAAGACTTCAATAGCACCATGCAGTTGCACCACAAAGCAATGTTAATGTGAGTTTTATCCTGCAAAGCTGTTAGCAATTATAGATTAAGGTCTCCACGGTGCTCAGTGTGGCAATTTCTCAGGGGATGGCAATCTCGGTGGGGCCTGATGTGTGCCAGTGGCAGGGCTGGGAGATGCTGTGCTCCCAGTGCCCCAGCACATGTGGTTTTCCTAATCTTACACACATAGAATCATAGACTGGTAAGGTTGGAAGGGACCTCAATGATCATCTAGTTCCAACCTCCTGCCATAGGCAGGGACACCTCCCACTAGTACAGCTCAGTCAAGGCCTCATCCAACCTGGCCTTGAACACCTCCAGGGAGGGAGCAGCCACAACCTCCCTGGGCAACCTGTGCCAGTGTCTCACCACCCTCACTGAAAACAGCTTCCTCCTAACATCCAGTTTCAGTCTCCTCTCTGCCAATTCAAACCCATTGCCCCTTGTCCTGTCATTGCAAGACCTTGTCAATAGTCCCTCCCCAGCCTTCCTGTAGCCCCCTTCAGATACTGGAAGGCTACTCTAAGGTGTCCTGGAAGCCTTCTCTTCTCCAGGCTGCAGAGCCCCAACTCTCCCAGTCTGTCCTCACAGCAGAGCTGCTGCAGCCCTCCTCTGGACTCCAACACTTCCATGTCCTTCCTGTGCTGAGGGCTCCAGAACTGCACACAAGACTCCAGGTAGTGTCTGAGGAGAGCAGAGCAAAGGGGCAGAATCCCCTCCCTTGCCCTGCTGCCCACACTGCTCTTGCTGCAGCCCAGCACTCAGTTGCTGTCTGGGCTGCACTCACACTGCAGGCTCATGTTGAGCTTTTCATCACCCCAGACCTCCAGGGCCTTTTCCTCAGGGCTGCTCTCAGCCATTCCCCACCCAGCCTGCAGTTGTGCTTGGGATTGTGCCTACCCAGGTGCAGGACCTTACACTTGGTCTTGTTGCATTCAACAAGGTTGGCTTGGGCCCACCTCTGCAGCCTGTCCAGGTCCTTCTGGATGGATCCCTGCCCTCTAGCAAGTCAACTGTGCCACACAGCTTGGTGCCATCTGCAAACTTGCTGAGGCTGCACTGATTCCTGTCCATGATGTTTATCACCCCTAGCAGCAGACACTGTCTGCACCAGACGCAGTCGCCCTGAGAAAGCGCAGCCCCTTAGTGCAGCCTGAGCTAAAAATGAAATCACCAAACAGAATTAATTCTGTTCTAACTCAACCCAGGACCAATCTACCAAAACGATCTACACAGCCTTATTCAAATAGACTTCTCCTTCCACAGAGCTTCACTCTTTAAATGGATTTCTGTTCCACATCCGTCAAGCCCCTGCAGTCCATTTTGCAGACACGAGATTAGTTTTATTCGAAGGGTTTGTTGGTTTGGGGTTTTTTTGTGGTTTTTTTGGTTTGTTGTTGGTATTTTTTTTTCCCCTCATTGCCAGGTCTCCCCCAATATCATTAGGCAGAATGAATGTTTGAATTAGTAATCCCCCAAGTTATGCTTTTGCTTCTTTATGCCTGTTTGCCGCTGCCTTTCGAATAAGCCGAAACGCAATTTTCAGAATTTAATGCAGCTTATTTTTAGCCATGTAGAAGCTCTGATTAAATTTCTTTCCTTTTTTATTTTTTAATATATATATATTTATTTTTGTTTTATTTTCCTGTTTTACTATTTGATAAAAAAAAAAAAGGCCATTCCCATTTAATCATACCCATAGATTAACTCGATGAATACAAATGCCTTACATTATCTTTAAATAAATGAATGTCAATATGTTCTAGGCTAGCAGAAATAATTGCATATTGATAACAGTCATTACCATAAGTCATGGTTGCTGGCAGAAAAACCCACTTGTATTTTTGTTTTTTTTTTTTTTATTTAATAAGGTGCAATATTATGGTCTATTTCAAGATGATAGCTTTCTATTTCCTTCCCCACCCCCAATACATAATACAATATCACTTCAACATTGCTGGCAGACCCTGGAAACAGATTAAAATTTGGAATGCAAACCTGCAAATGGTAAGATTTTACAGGCTTTTGAAACTCATGTGGGTATTCAAAGCACCTCAGCAAAACTGATATGAGTGGATCATTATCTGAGCCAGGCTCATGCACCCTTCCATTCGGCTCCCAACAGCAGATAACTGTGACTAGCACATTATCCTCCACTCACACAACCAGCTATTTAGGATTTGCCATTGTAGCTTATTGCAGTTTGCAAAGTAATCTGAAAGACACTCCAGGAAGGAACATCTCTCCTTTTTTTTTTTTTTATTTTATTCGAGGCACTAAACTTTAAAGCTAACTCAGATATTCTGATTGCATCTGCTTACAGGAGAGCAAGGCAGTTATAATATCCTGTATCGAGATTGGAGGGCTCTTGTTCTGCACTGCTGCTCTACTTTATTGCTCTAAAACAGCAGACGGATGGAAACCACACAGGCTGGAGGAGGACTATATATCAGCTTTCCAAAAAGGATCTGTGGGTCTCAGCTGGATGAGGAGTTTAACGTGAGCCCACAGCATGCGGATCAGCACGATCGCAGTAAGGACAATGCGAGTGGCTATAACCCCTTGCTTGGCAGCTCTCAGGCCACACCTGGAGCTCCCTGCCTAGTTGTGAGCTTCTACACTGAGAATCATAGAATCATAGAATGGTAAGATTGGAAGGGACTTCAAGGATCATCCAGTTCCAAACCCCTGCCATAGGCAGGGACACCTCCCACTAGTACAGCTCACTCAAGGCCTCACACAACCTGGCCTTGACCACCTCCAGGGAGGGAGCAGCCACAACCTCCCTGGGCAACCTGTGCCAGTGCCTCACCACCCTCACTGAAAACAACTTCCTCCTGACATCCAGTCTAAATCTCCCCTCTGCCAGTTCAAACCCATTGCCCCTTGTCCTGTCATTACAAGACCTTGTCAACAGTCCCTCCCCAGCCTTCCTGTAGCCCCCTTCAGATCCTGGAAGGCTACTCTAAGGTGTCCTGGAAGCCTTCTCTTCTCCATGCTGCAGAGCCCCAACTCTCTCAGCCTGTCCTCACAGCAGAACTGCTGCAGCCCTCTGAGCATCTTTGTGGCCTCCTCTGGACCCACTCCAACAGTTCCATGTCCTTCCTGTGCTGGGGGCTCCAGAACTGAACACAGGACTCCAGGTGGGGTCTGAGGAGAGCAGAGCAAAGGGGCACAATCCCCTCCCTTGCCCTGCTGCCCACACTGCTCTTGCTGCAGCCCAGCACTTGGTTGGCTGGTTTTGTTTTTTTGGTTTTTTTTGTTTGTTTGTTTGTTTTGTTTTGTTTTGTTTTGTTTTTGTTTTGTTTTGGTTTTAACCAGTGATCTAATTTCTCTCATTAGAATATTGAAATCAACCTTAAACTAGCACACATCCCCAGCTCCTACACTTACAGATTTATTCTCCAGGCCCTTCACTAGCTTCATTGCCCTTCTCCAGCACCTCAACATCCCTCTTGTAATGAGATTGTCCAAATCTGAACAAAATACCCAGTTCTGTATGGAGGCAAGAATAGTGGCACTAATGGGGGGGCTGAGACTCACAATGTGCTGAAATAGACCAAAAACCCCAGAGTTTATTCCCCTTGGAGAACAGGAGTCTTTTAAGAGGTGAATCTTGCTGCTATACTCAACATCTTAAAGCATGGTCACAGAGAACATGACTCCTGCTACATTCAGCCACATTCAGCCTAAGATCTCAAGGCCTCATCCAACCTGGCCTTGAACACCTCCAGGGAGGGAGCAGCCACAACCTCCCTGGGCAGCCTGTGCCAGTGTCTCGCCACCCTCACTGCAAACAACTTCCTCCTAACATCCAATCTGGACTTTCAGCCTAAGACATTCAGCCACAGAAGCCACAACCACAGAGTGCAGAAAAAGAAACTCCAATTACACAGAAAAAAGGAGGAATTTTACTTTCTCCTGCTTTGGTGAGATCTCACCTGGAGTGCTATGTCCAGCTCTGGAGCCCTCAATAAGGGAAGGACATGAAGGTGATGGAGCAGGTCCAGAAGAGGCCATGAAAATCATCAGGGAGTTGGAGCAACTCTGATACAAGAACAGGCTGAGGGAGATGGAGGTGTTCAGCCTGGAGAAGAGAAGGCTCCAGGGAGACATAATAATGACCTTCCAGTACCTGAAGAGGGCCACAAGAAGGCTGCAGAGAGACTGTTTGCAAAGGCCTACAGGGACAGGACAAGGGCAGTGGTTTCAAACTAGAGCAGAGCAGATTGAGACTGGATGTTAGGAACAAATTCTTTACCATGAGGCTGGTGGAACACTGGAACAGGTTGTCCAGGGAGGTGGTTGAGGCCCCATCCCTGGAGATATTAAAAGTGAAGCTTAACAGGACTGCAGAGGGGGTTGGACTAAATAACCTTTGGAGGTCACTTCCAACCTGGGCGATTCTATGCCTCTGTGATTCTATATCTATATGATTCTATGATTCTATGCCTCTGTGATTCTATAACTATATGATTCTATGCCTCTGTGATGTTATGATTCTGTGATTCTATGCCTCTGTGATTCTATGATTCTATGCCTCTGTGATTCTATGATTCTGTGATTCTATGATTCTGTGATTCTATGATTCTGTGCCTCTGTGATTCTATGCCTCAGTGATTCTATGATTCTATGCCTCTGTGATTCTATACCTATATGATTCTATGCCTCTGTGATTCTGTGATTCTATGATTCTGTGATTCTATGCCTCTGTGATTCTATGCCTCAGTGATCCTATGATTCTGTGATTCTATGCCTCTGTGATTCTATGCCTCAGTGATTCTATGATTCTATGCCTCTGATTCTGTGATTCTATGCCTCTGTGACTCTATGCCTCAGTGATTCTATGATTCTATGCCTCTATGATTCTGTGGTTCTATGCCTCTGTGATTCTATGATTCTATGCCTCTGTGATTCTATGATTCTATGCCTCTGTGATTCTGTGATTCTATGCCTCTGTGACTCTATGATTCTATGCCTCTGTGATTCTGTGATTCTATGCCTCTGTGATTCTATAATTCTGTGATTTTATGCCTCTGTGATTCTATGATTCTGTGCCTCTATGGTTCTATGATTCTGTGCCTCTATGATTCCATGCCTCTATGATTCTATGCGTCTGTGATTCTATGATTCTATGATTCTGTGATTCTATGCCTCAGTGATTCTATGCCTCAGTGATTCTGTGATTCTATGCCTCAGTGATTCTATGCCTCAGTGATTCTGTGATTCTATGCCTCTGTGATTCTATGATTCTATGCCTCTATGATTCTATGATTCTGTGATTCTATGCCTCTGTGATTCTGTGCCTCTATGCCTCTGTGATTCCATGCCACTATGATTCTATGCCTCTGTGATTCTGTGATTCTATACCTCTGTGATTCTATGATTCTGTGATTCTATGCCTCTGTGATTCTGTGCCTCTATGCCTCTGTGATTCCATGCCACTATGATTCTATGCCTCTGTGATTCTGTGCCTCTATGCCTCTGTGATTCCATGCCACTATGATTCTATGCCTCTGTGATTCTGTGCCTCTATGCCTCTGTGATTCCATGCCACTATGATTCTATGCCTCTGTGATTCTGTGCCTCTATGCCTCTGTGATTCCATGCCACTATGATTCTATGCCTCTGTGATTCTATGATTCTATGCCTCTATGATTCTATGATTCTGTGCCTCTATGATTCCATGCCTCTATGATTCTGTGATTCTGTACCTATATGATTCTATGCCTCTGTGATTCTGTGATTCTGTGCCTCTGTGATTCTATGCCTCTGTGATTCTATGCCTCTGTGATTCTATGCCTCTGTGATTCTATGCCTCAGTGATTCTATGCCTCAGTGATTCT
>VWZE01001175.1:0-13029 GCA_013396675.1 Eubucco bourcierii
ACATGCCCTGCACTAGGTGCTGGATTTTGATCAGTGCTGTCACCCTGCACAATATCAAAGCCTGTGTATTAATTTATTAGCACCTTCCTGTCCTGACATTGACCTCTCCTTACCTGCTGTCCCCAGACAGCAATGGTATCAGCACCTACTCTCTTACACCTAGATTGTCTGCAGCCTAAGCTGTGTTTATTATGCATAGTGTATACCTTGCTAGCTCTCAAATAGAATCCTAAGTTCAATATGGGTGTCCAGAGGCTTAAAGCAGAGCATGAAACCTGAACACCAGTAAAGGGAATGTTTATGATAAAATTATCCATTTCACCCCTTAAGCAAACTTGATAATTTTTACTCCATTGGAATCCCACTTTCATATTTGCCAACATGTATCTGGCGTTTTTAATAACTGCTAAAGTTGCCAAAAAGATATAAAACTTGGAAGTCTGCAAACAAATTTGGGAAGAAAATTGATTGGTTTATTAATTGGCGAAAAGACAAATTTGTGAATCACACAGATGCATTCTCTTGCTGCAGAGGAGACCATGTGAGGCTATCTGTATTTAATTTTTAAACCAACAAGGTGCAATAATCCTAAAACATCTGAAACTTCATTGGGGAAGATTTTGTAGACTGAAAACCAATGACTGAAATTGTTAAACCAGATCCAGGGCAGAGCAATGTCCCAGGACAAGCTCTGAGTATGCTGCATCTTGTTAAAAATTCAAGTTGACTCCGGAAACAGATTCTCAAATGGCCTTTGTAGCTCATCTCTACCAGTTGGTTTCCCTTTTTTACAACTGATCTGAGGGTTCTTTCAGCATGAAGAGGGCAGGGATTTTTATGTATTCACTCTGCAAAGCTTCCTGATACATGTTCATGTGAAGATCGAATTTGTAAAACCTTCTTGAGCCACCATTTCTTTTTTTCAACATTTATTGGAATTACAAATAAGCACAGAAAAGCAGCTTTGCCTCATGGATGAAGTTCACATGAGCTCAGTCTTGCCCAAATCAGAAACTCTAACAAATTGTCAAGAATGAGCCTCTCACTGTGTGGCTAGTAGGCTTCAGGGTAAAGCTATTATTCCAGAACTGTCCTTGCAATGACTTCTTACTTGCAGAAGATTAATTGGTGATGGCCAAAATTTGAGTGCTGGCAGAGACAAGTCAAAAAGTTTATACATCCTGTCAAGCACAGACAGCTATTTATTTGGAGGGTCTGTTAATACAGATGTAAAATAAAAGACTAACAAAATAAATAAAACAATATCGAGCAGATTTCATCTTCTTCCTCTAAGAATTGTGTTGACTAGCAGTTGAAAATTTTAATTTTCTTGTAGTGCTTTGTTCTAAAGAGTGCTGATGGGTATTAATCTGTTCCCTCTCTGGGCATATGAACCACTACCTGTTGAAATAATTCACAGAATCACAGAATTATTGAGGCTGGAACAGACCTTTGGAGGTCCCTTCCAACCCAAACCACTCTATTGCTCTGGGAGTCTATGTGTCTGATCACTGCTCTCACTTTCCTGATTTCTGTTGCTCTGAGTTCACAGAATCACAGAATTATTGAGACTGGAACAGACCTTTGGAGGTCCCTTCCAACCCAAACCACTCTATTGCTCTGGGAGTCTATGTGTCTGATCACTGCTCTCACTTTCTTGATTTCTGTTGCTCTGAGTTCACAGAATTACTGAATTATTGAGGCCTGGATAGATCTCTGAGGTCATCAAGTCCAACCTATGATCTAACACCACCACATCGACCAGATCATGGCACCAAGTGCCACACCAAATCTCTCCTTAAACACCTCCAGGGTCACTGACTCCACCACCTCCCTGGGAAGTCCATTTCAGTGTCTAATTACCTGTTCTGTGAGGAAGTGCTTCCTAACATCCAATCTAAACCTCCTCTGGCACAGCTACAGGCCATGCCCTCTTATGCTGTCACAGGTTGTCTGGGAGAAGAACCTGACCCCCAACTTGCTACAATTTCCCTTCAGGTAGTTGTAGAGAATGATAAGGTCCCCCCTGAACCTCCTCTTCTCCAGACTAACCATCCCCAGCTCCCTCTGTCTCTCCTCATCAGACTGTCCCTCCCTCTGTCTCTCCTCATCAGACTGTCCCTCCAGTCCCTTCCTCAGTCTCGTCGCTCTCCTTTGGACCTGCTCCAGCACCTCCTGTAGTGAGGGACTCAGATCTGCACACAGTGCTCGAGATGAGGCCTCCCCAGTGCCAGCACAGGGGCAGAATTGCATCCCTGGTCCTGCTGACCATACCTATGTCACATTAATGAGACCTAACCTCTATTTCTTTTTGCCATCTCAGCACAGATTTGAGTCCTTGCTTGGACTATTTAACAAAAGGTAATAAACATCTGTACAGTGTTACTGGACAAAAGGGCTGCACCCTAAGGTTTGCTGTAGTGAAGGGTCACAACAAAGGGAAGGAAAAAACATTATACAGCTCTGGAATGGAAAAAAAAAAAAAAAAAAAAAAGTTAAACAGTTCAACTAAGCAAAGAACAATTTTGAAAGGTCCTAAGTTATGTGAAGGACCTTATTGATTCTGACTTTTGATTCTGCCCCCAAGACTACAGTAAGTCATGAGTATCATAACAGAATTGAAACTGCTAAAAGCACAAAGTCATTGAGCTTTAAGAGGCACTGCAATTATTTAGCTTCTAAAGAAGCCAAGACATTTCCCCTTCCAGAGGGATTATTGGCATGAATAGCACAAAACAATGAAGGAGACTTGAGGGAGAAGCAAAGGAATGAACAGGGGTAACATCTGTGGGAAAAAGCATCTGTGGAAAAACATTTTGCATCTCTTGGGATATTATTTGAAGTAGAGTTCAAGGGATTGTGTACAGGTGAGAAGGGGTAGATGACAACAAGGGAGAAATGAATACATGGAAATGAGTGATAGATATGTAGCAAAATCAAATACTTGCAAGTACAAAATGAGAGAACTCAGCAGTGCTTGCAGCCCTACTTCTGTTCCTGCGAGGACATGCAATACGACACAGACTCCCAACATGCAATTCCACATTGTATTTTTACATTGCACAGGACCCCCCTAGTCCACTGAGTGAACAGAATGGATTGTGATCAATTGAAAAGGAACAGCTATTCAGTGTTTTGTTTTACCCTCATTGCTCATTTTGTGGGCTTAAGCCTTATCTCCTGTACACTATTCGGAGTCGGCAATGAAGACAGAATTATTAATTTCCTCATTGGCTTTTCCCTGGCAGTCAGCACTGTGATGCTCCACGAGCATTAATTTATCTTCACAAAGTGCAATCTGATGTGAGGGCTTACTGTTATCCCCACGCTGCAGATAGCAAGCTGAGCCAGCGAGACAGTGAGAGGAAAAGTAGCTGCTTGCTTACAGCCTGCAGTTTAGGATTTAGCAGCTGATTTCTCAAATTACCCAAGGTAGCACTGAGCATCTTTGAGACAATATTCTCATAGATTTCAGTTGTGTCTGCCTATGAACAGAACAGCTGAAAGAGCTGGGGGTGTTCAGCCTGGAGAAGAGAAGACTCAGGGGGACCTTATCACTCTCTACAACTACCTGAAGGAGTGGAGGTCAGGCTCTGTTCCCAGGCAACTTGTGACAGGTTGAGAGGCCATGGCCTGAAGCTGTGCCAGGGGAGGTTTAGGTTGGATGTTAGGAAGCACTTCCTCACAGAACAGAATCACAGAAATATCCAGGCTGGAAAAGTCCCTCAAAACCACCAGGTCCAACCTAGAACTCTGCTCCACAAAATTCACCTTAAACCATAGCCCTAAGCACCACATCCAAACCACCCTTAAACACATCCAGGGTGGGTGACTCCATCACCTCCCTGAGCAGCTCATTCCAGTCTCTGACCACTCACTCTGTGAAAAACTTTTTCCTAATGTCCAGTCTAAACCTCCCCAGTCTCAGCTTGAGGCCATTCCCCCTTGTTCTGTCTCCAATTACCTGTCAGAAGAGCCCAGCGGCAGCCTCTTCACAATGCCCCTTCAGGCAGCTGTAGACAGCAATGAGGTCTGCACTCAGCCTCCTCTTCCTCAAACTAACCATCCCCAGCTCCCTCAGTTGCTCCTCATAAGATTTATTCTCTAAGCCCTTCCCCAGCTTTATTGCCCTCCTCTGGACCCACTCCAACAGGTAATTAGACCCTGAAATGGACTACCCAGGGAGGTGGTGGTGTCAGCAACCCTGGAGGTATTTAAGGAGAAATTGGATGTGCCACTTAGTGCCATGGTCTGGTCAATGTGGTGGTGTTAAGTCATAGACTGGACTTGATGACGTCAGAGATTTATTCCAACCTCAATAATTCTGTGATTCTGTGAACTCAGAGCAAAAGAAATCAAGAAAGTGAGAGCAGTGATCAGACACATAGACTCCCAGAGCAATAGAGTGGTTTGGGTTGGAAGGGACCTCCAAAGGTCATCTAGTCCAACACCCCTGGGCTCCTACTACAATATCAAACTTGACCCCTGGAGCAGAGAAAAAAATCCAAGCTTCTTTTTCATTCACATCCCAAATTTGTCAGTAAAGCAATAGGTCATATGAAAAGAAGCCCAGATTCACTTCCACAGCAGGTCCAGGCAATGAGAATAACACATGGGATCCCACGGAAGGTGCATTAAGTGAGCACTGAGTCAGAGTGACTACGCAGACTGGATTTACAAGGTAATACATCACTTTATGACTTGGTAACTTCAGTAACCCTTTGGGAAGTAGGGCAATAGTGGCTGTTTCTGTGTTGCTTTCTGCACTTTTTAAATTAAAAAGGAAAGAAACAAAACTTATTTTATGTGGCACTATCGAATTGTCCTTTGGCAGATCTTGGAAGCTCGCATGGCTTTTTGGCCACTTCTTCTGATGTGCTGGCAACACTAAGATACTGAAGAACCCAGTGTTAGGGGAAGGAATCTGACTCACTCTGCTTGTGGCAGATCTGATGTCTGCCCACTGCACTGCCTTAGCCACCTCAACAGCAATGAAGTGATCTCAGACCCTCAGAACTGAGTTCTCTTTGCATTTAATCAGCAACTCTTGCAATTTGTTGGACCAAGTCCTGAAGACCTTATAGGAGGCAGACTTCAGCAATGTGCTCAGCCTTAGCTCAGACTTCCTTAAAGAAGCTGTCACCCTTCATGCAATCTTGCTTCATCCTTTCAGCCTTGGACTGGAAAATGGTAATTCTTCAGTGATCATCAGATATTCTGAGAGGCTGGACTAAACTCATTAAGAACAGAATCTTCCTAGATCTCAGCAGCTTACATTTCCATATTTATTTGTGAGCTGTTTACTAGTTCATAAGCCAATCTTGGCTTATAAAATTTAATGGTCTTATTAAATTTTGTGTAAATTGGTACCAATCAATGAGAAAAATGTAATTTAAATTATTAAAGTCTGATAAAAGATCGCAGCTGAAAAGATCTTTTTATGAGAAAATCATAAGGCTATATAATTAGATAGGGCTTCCTGGTTGGACTTTAATACATTTTCAAGAGTAAAAAAAAGCAAGAAGAAAAGAGAAGAGATAGACACATTGCAGGCATTAATCAAATCTAAGCTAAAATAAGCAAAAGTGAGATGATAGTTCTGGTCAGCATGCATACTGTTCAAATGCTGGCTGTCCCCTACACACACAATGCTCAACGTCAAGGAAGTGTTTTTTATGTAATCTGGATTTATGTAATCTGCTGGAGAGCAGCCCTGAAGTAAAGGACCTTGCAGTCTGGGTTGATGAAAAGCTCAGCATGAGCCTACAGTGTGAGTGCAGCCCAGACAGCAACCGAGTGCTGGGCTGCAGCAAGAGAAGCGTGACCAGCAGACCCCACCTGGAGTCCTGTGTGCAGTTCTGGGACCCTCAGCACAGGAAGGACATGGAAGTGTTGGAGCAGGTCCAGAGGAGGCCATGAAGATGCTCAGAGGGCTGCAGCAGCTCTTCTATGAGGACAGATTGAGAGAGTTGGGGCTCTGCAGCCTGGAGAAGAGAAGGCTTCCAGGAGACCTGATAGTAGCCTTCCAGTATCTGAAGGGGGCTACAGGAAAGCTGGGAAGGGACTATTGACAAGGTCTTGCAATGACAGGACAAGGGGCAGTGGGTTTGAACTGGCAGAGCGGAGACTGAAACTGGATGTCAAGAGGAAGTTCGTTCCAGTGAGGGTGGTGAGACACTGGCACAGGTTGCCTAGGGAGGTTTTGGCTGCTGGAGGTGTTCAAGGCCAGGTTGGACGAGGTCTTGAGTGACCTGTACTAGTGGGAGGTGTCCCTGCCTATGGCAGGGGGTTGGAACTAGATGATCCTTGAGGTCCCTTCCAACCTTACCATTCTATGATTCTATGATTCTATGGATGATAATTTATTTTTTGACAATCAATTAGAAAACAATAATGGAGTGGCAAATTTGTGTCCTCTTTGTCCTAATGCCATGTTTGGAGGAAAGATTTCTCCACCTTCCTTCCCACTGAAGAGTATCAACCAGATGTGCACAAGCACTGTTTCAGAAGAGGCCCTCTATGACTAGGGTGTTTTGAGTATTGCATCACTTTATCTTCAGCTTTCCACTTCCACATCTTCAGGACACAAATGAAAAAAANTAAACTTCAAAAAAAAAAAAAAAAAAAAAAAAAAAAAAAAAAAGAAGCAATGAAGCTGTGAAACATGTATTCAGAAGTGGAGTTCTATAATCAACATCACAGCAAATGTAAATGTATTATAGACCCCAGGTAGGAGTTGGCAAACTGCTATTAGTGAATGCAGAATGTATCTAGTCACAGGTGTAGAGAATACTCAGACATATGGCAGGGGGTTGGAACTAGATGATCCTTGAGGTCCCTTCCAACCTTACCATTCTATGATTCTTTATAGAATAGTCTTAGGTCATCCTCTTCACCTTCTCTTTATCTAAAACTGCAGATTATCCAAATCTTACATTTGTAATGAGCACTACTTTGAAGGGTATTTTGGTTGAGGTGATGTGAAGATAGGCTATGATAAAATCTTGCATCTACTGCACTTGAGAAGCACACTAATCCTTGGCCATCTCCAGCTTTAGATAGTATGCAGGTGGGTAATATGGGCATAAGATTATTTTTCATTCTATCCTCTCCTGTGTGTAATTGGGTTTGAGTGTGAACATTACAAAACTGCAAGTATGCACAGGAACAAAATATGGTAGTAAAGGCAAAAAAACCCCAAACCACAAACAATGAACAAAAAAAATCCACCCAACCAAACAAAACCAAAACAAAACAAAAAAAAACCCCAAGTAAACAAACAAACAAACAAAAACCAAAGTCAAAATCCACCCCCCCCCCCAAAAAAAAAAAAAAAAAAAAAAAAACCAAAAACAAAACCCCCCCCCCCCCCCCAAAAAAAAAAAAATATAGAACACCAAACCTTCAACCAACCAACAACATATTTGCAATTATTTTAAGACAGGGAAGAATCTGAGTACATTCATTGCATTCAAAGTGCAGCACTAATAAAACCAGACTGATAATTTTAGATTGTGTCTCCAATAATCATTAATCACAGGAGAGTCTCCTTCTCTAGAGACTTTCAAAACCTGCCTGGATGCATCCCTGTGTGACCTGCCCTAGGGGATCATACCTTGGCAGGGCTGTTGGACTCAATAATCTGTGGAGGTCCCTTCCAACCTCTAAGAAGACTCTGTGATTCTGTGATTAGTTCTTGAATGCCACTGTATAAGATCATGCATCTACCCTGTCCATCTTTTACTCTGTATGGCAACAAAGTGGAGTATCAGTCTATTTCTAAACACATCACAAAGCCATGCAACAGAGGAATGGTCAGAGAGGATCTCATTTGGAAGAGCACATGGGTGCAATTCAATATAAAAGGCAGACTATGACAGCCAGGTGTATTTATAGCAGCTTTTCTTTGGATGAAGTGCTTTCAACTGAATGCCTCCTGTACTTGTGGCTTTCACTGACTTCCTTCTGTATGTGAGATAAGAGTTTAAAAAACTTTTTTTTTTTTTTTTCCCATCTCACAAGTGCATTGCAGTGATGGGAAAGCAATGCTGTAGTCAGCTCAGATGTAATCATAAGGCATTTCTGAAGGTGAATCCAGCAGTGAGGAAGTGGGGGTTAAGTGTAGGACTCAGCTCTGCTGGCACTGGTGAACACTCAAGAATAGGAGAGCCATTTTTATCAGCAAACTTCAGCCTGGGGTCAAAAGGAAGAGAGTAACTCTTTCACTTAAAACTTTTCATTCCAGATATAGAGACCATTGATCTTCGAACCTTTCAGGGACAAGTCTTCACTCAAAGCCCAGTCTCTAAAACAGCTGCTTCCCACAGAAAGAAGATGAGCACTCAGAAACACTGTGAGATATTAACTTCATTAGAGAAAACACTTAATAGAATCCTCAGGCCATCTGTGTCCTGGCATAGCAGCTGAAGATTGCAGACTATATTTTCAGTAGTTGCTCCAGAAATGCCCTGGTAACTACCTAACCTCTGCTGATGAACTCCTAAGACTCCCTCACAGCTCTTCTGTTTGTCCAGTTCTCTGTTGATATCTCCATATGTCATGATACATGGAGAGGTAAAGAGTAGCTCAGACTCTCCGAGGGGATGAATGAACATACACTGCTTCTCTGAGTTCAGACTCCATTTTGTGCCCAAGATATCACTTCAAATTCGTTGAATCATTCTGTTAGTTTTTGCTGAAGTAATCTCCAGGTGAATTCAAAGGTAGGAATGATTTAGGATGCCAAAATCTGCATTTCTCCTCCAGACGAGGAAGATTTTCAGATTTCCTTCCTGTTGGCAATTTTGTTTTCATAGCATCATAGAATGGTAAGGTTGGAAGGGACCTCAAAGCTCATCCAGTTCCACCCGCCTGCCATAGACAGAGACACCTCCCACTAGTACAGGTCATTCAAGGCCTCATCCAACCTGGCCNGAAGGCTACTCTAAGGTCTCCTGGAAGCCTTCTCTTCTCCAAGCTGAAGACCCTCAATTCTCTCAGCCTGTCTTCATAGCAGAGCTGCTGCAGTCCTCTGAGCATCTTCGTGGCCTCCTCTGGATCTACTCCAACACTTCCATGTCCTTCCTGTGCTGAGGGTTCCAGAACTGCACACAGGACTCCAGGTGGGGTCTGAGGAGAGCAGAGCAAAGGGGCAGAATCCCCTCCCTTGCCCTGCTGCCCACACTGCTCTTGCTGCAGCCCAGCACTTGGTTACTGTCTGGGCTGCACTCACACTGCAGGTTCATGTTGAGCTTTTCATCACCCCAGACCCCCAGGTCCTTTCCCTCAGGGCTGCTGTCAGCTATTCACCACCCAACCTGGAGTTGTGCTTGGGATTGTGCCTACCCAGGTGCAGGATCTTACACTTGGCATTTGTTTTTAATGAAGAAGATCAATGAAAAATACCTAAGCTGCTTTCTAAAGCAATGATTGAAGTACAGCATTTTCCCTTGTTGATGGAGTAGCCTCTGTCTAAAGACAAAGAGTGTGTGAAGGCTTAGTAAGTCTATTACTACACAAGAGCAGTGGTATAACTTTACTTCATTCATCTCATCCTTTCATGAACAGAACTTCATGTCCAGGTTTGCCTGTCTGCTGGCCACAATTTTGAAATGATAGCAGAGAATATCCAGTAGGTTTTTCTCAAAATATAGAGGTTTAAGTAGTCACTCATGGGTTTCCTTCTTCCAGCACACATTTAATTCTTACAACCTTTTCTAACAGTCAACTTAAATAGTTGGCTTAAATAGAAGGCTACCTCATAGTAGCCTTCCAGTATCTGAAGGGGGCCTACAGGAAGGCTGGGGAGGGCTTATTTACAAGGTCTTGCAATGACAGGACAAGGGGCAATGGGTTTAAACTGGCAGAGGGGAGATTTAGACTGGATGTCAGGAGGAAGTTCTTTACAGTGAGGGTGGTGAGGCACCAGAACAGGTTGCCCAGGGAGGTTGTGGCTGCTCCCTCCCTGGAGGTGTTCAAGGCCAGGTTGGACGAGGCCTTGAGTAACCTGTACTAGTGGGAGGTGTCTCTGCCTACGGTAGGGGGTTGGGACTGGATGATCCTTGAGGTCCCTTCCAACCTTACCATTCTATGATTCTATGATTCTATAAATGCATGTCAGATTGATTATAATGATTTCTTCCTAATATTAATGTTAGTAGAACTCAGATCTGTATCTCACACATATCATCTTCCTGGATGATTGTCATGGTAGGCCTAAGCAGGCCAAAACAAGAAGGAGTAAGCCACTAACTGTACCAAACAACCAAATATCTTAAAGCAGCCAGTCTTAAATGTGTTGTACTTTACTTCACATGACAGCTATGCATTGCTGCACAGATAAACTAAGAAACTTGGCAGGGCTAATAAAGGTTGGGTCTATTAGAGAAGCTTTCCAAAATCAACTTGGAAAGATTAGGAGGCAAGTTGAACTCATATGTAACAAAACTGCTGCCAGGAAGACGGATCTTTAAAAAGCAAAATAACTCACCAAAATTCTTCATTCTGTTACTATATTCTTCCCTATGAACTTCTTTCATTGAATATTTATTGCCCAGGTTCTTTTTCTGTAAAGCCTTTTTAGGAATAAGTACATCCAGGCAAAGGGGCTATAGGCATAATGAGCACCACAAGAGTTAATGAAGCAAAACAACAACCACAATAACAAAAATGTAATTAATCCATCATACATTAGCATTATGAGAGTGATATCACTGTGGTTTTGTTGCAAAATGAAATATGGTACAAAATATTAAGGAGTGTAACTGGCAATAATTGGGATCATGATCTGTTTAATTGGTAAAAGTTCTGGTAAATCACTGAAGTTATGCAATTTTTTTATGAAATAGTCAAGAGGCTGCAATTGGAGCCTTCTTTGACCTTCACTTCTCCATCTGATTCGCTTGGCCTGCCTTATGTACTTGCTCTCTTTGTGGCTTTCCCATGGACTTGTTCCAGTTTGCATATTTCTCTTTTGCACTAAAGGCTCTGGACTGGATGCAATATTCCAGATGTAGGCTTGTAAGTGCCAAGTAGAAGGGAATTTTTTTTTTTTTTCACTATTTGATCCCTTTTCCTTGCTAATGCAGCCCAATATGCAGTTAGCCTTCCTCAGCATAAGGTTAAGCCAGTGATTGTCAATTTATTGTCCACCAGGACCCTCAGGACTCTTCCTACAGCCATACATTCTGCCCAGTCCTTTGAACCCCTGCAGTACAACAATTTTATGCTGAGTTGGACACTTCTGTTTTACTCTTTCTGAACCTTGTAAGGGTCCTGCCAAGCTCATTCTTTCTTGTCAAGGGCCATCTGGATAACAACCCTTCCCTCCAGCAAATCAATGTCTCTCCTCAGAGTGGTATATCTGCAGACATGCTGAATTCCCTTCCACCATCCAAATTATTACTTAAGGTGTTTAACATTAACAGCCTGATACCATCCCTTGAGAAGCACCACTCATAACCACCTGTTCACCAGACTTTGAATCACTGATCACTTTTTTTTCCAAGTCACAAAAATGCAGGAATATTTTTAGGTACCTACCAGATCCATGATACTATAGCACACTACAACAAAATCCTCGCCAAAGAGTAAATTGTCTAAAGGGATATAGGACTGTGACATGCAGGGAGAAGACTTTCCTCATTCAACAACTCACTTCCACAGTGCTGGTTTATGAACAGAGGGCCACTCACACTCTTTTAGCCCTCTTGACTTTACAGGACAGTATATGAAAGATAAGTTAAGGGAAAACCTGAAATCTGATCCTGAAGATGTGCAAAAAGGTTGTTTCAAGCACAAATATGAAGATTTTGGGTAATGTCTTTAGATTTCCAGATTCAGAAGATCATATTTTTAAGAATAAAGTTATGTCAAGAAGATACTACACTGAGAGAGTCATTGACTGCTGGAATGGGCTGCCCAGGGAGGTGGTCGAGTCACCGTCCCTGGAGGTGTTCAAGACGGCTTTGGACGTGGCACTTGGTGCCATGGTCTAGTCCTGAGGTCTGTGGTAATGGGTTGGACTTGATGATCTTTGAGGTCTCTTCCAACCATGGTGATACTGTGATACTAAAATTGTAATAAGGAAGGATCTGATTACTTAACAGATCACAGAATCACAGAATGTCAGGGGCTGGAAGGGACTCCAGAGCTCATTCAGTCCAACCCCCTTGCCAGAGCAGAACCACCTAGACCACATCACACAGGAATGCAACCGGGAGGGTTTTGAATATCTCTAGGGAGGGAGACTCCACAACCCCTCTGGGTAGCCTGTTCCAGTGCTCTGTCACCTTCACAGGTTAAAAATTCCTCCTCGTATTTACATGAAACTTCCTAAGCCTCAACTTCCACCCACAGCCTCTTGTCCTGGCATTGGGCATCACCAAAATTATTCACCAAAGGCTTTTAAAATAAACTGCTCCTCTCTTTATCTATTTGGCATTCTATTTGACTTCATGAAATTGTCAAACAGTTGGTTAGAAAGGGTGATCTGATAAAACAGATGTTAACATCTTCTTCTTTCTAAAGAGAAAGCAGCTCAGCAGATTCTAAATAAAAATGCTAAAGAATTCATGAAGTAGTCAAATTAATATTTGCAAATTTATTATTCATAAGCTCTGACGTGCTGCACTCTTGGCTACCCCTTTAAGCCAACCTATAATTCCTTGCAGTGATCTCAGTTTACCATTGGATTATGAGAGCTTTTGGACACTGATTCCTTGAATCTGTTACTTGCTAATATTAATTCATCTTTGAGTATTAAAATAGAAGAGCTGAAGTAAGAGAAGAATGTGGCTCTTATCAGTTTTGAATGACACAAGCACCTCTCTTTACATATGAGGTTAAGCTGTTGAATTCTAAAGGATTTGAGGTGAACTTCCTTTAAGTAGTAGATAAAGAAAATTGGAGTAATCTATGTGTAAACGAGATAATATTCTGAGGGCATACAGTGATAAAATTGATCCAATATCCAGTAAGTACTGAAATGAGATCATGAGAAGTACTTAAGTTTTACATTCCCCCTCCCCC
>VWZE01001175.1:18966-33537 GCA_013396675.1 Eubucco bourcierii
AAAAAAAGGAAGTGTTTTAATCCCTCTTTGGAAGAGATATCAAGTAGAGAAAAGCTGAAAACTGAATGGGAGATGCCAGGTAGCGAGAATATTCTATTTAATATTCCTAAGTTTCCCAAGAATCCTTTCTTCCAGGTTCCCACATGTTCTGACTCCACACTGAAAGAGCTACCTTTCCTGAAGGAAATGTTAAATCTTCGTATTTTATAGAATCATAGAATTGTTTTGCTTGGAAGAGACCTTTAAGATCATGGATTCCAGTCATCAGCCAAAGACCACCGTGGCCATCAAAACATGTCTTAAAGTGCCATCTCTTGAACACCTCCAGGGACAGCAACTCCATCACCTCCCTGAGCAATCTATTCCAATGCCTGACCACTCTCTCAGTAATTTTTTTTCTTTTCCCTAAACCATTTTAGTTTAGTATAAGTGTATCAAATTGTTACCAAATTCCATTACCAAATTACACCCAAAGGCTTTGGGCATTATTAGGATACTTACTGAGGCACATCCTCCATACCCTGCATTCATTAATTGCCAAGGTTGTAGGTACTTTCACCAACCACACTGTCTTTTGCAGTGTATAGATCCATCTGTGAGCTTCATTTTGCAAACAAAATTACAGTAATGATATCTCTGTTCCAGAAGAGTACAAATTGTCTGAAGAATTGCCTGACTAGAATTAACATTTTCTTTTCTTCTAATCTTATTAACATCCCAAAAGAACAGTTGAAAGGAATCATTTTAGTTGATGTCATGGTGTTAGGTTATAGGTTGGACTTGATGATCTTAGATATCATTCCCAGCTTCAATGATTCTGTGATTCTGTGATTTTGATCACTTGGAAGGATGAGAAATTGTATGGCTAAAGGTGAGAGAGCAAGTCTGTACTTAAACACACTCAAACCAATTTACATTTGTTGAGTAACATCTTGGATTTATTGCATGTAGTCTTAGTGAAGAAAAGAGAGCAGCAGGTGTGTGTGTGGGGGGGGAAATAAAGAAAAAGAAACCACTAGAACCTTTTGGCCTGAATGGCAAACTCAGTTTTAATTTCCTAAATAGAGAGTAGAAAGTGGGGGTAAAAAAAAAGGAAAAAAGAAAATAAAGAAAAAGAAACCACTAGAGCCTTTTGGTCTGAATGGCAAACTCAGTTTCAATTTCCTAAATAGAAAGTGGGGGAAGAAAAAAAAAAAAAAAAAAAAGGAAAAAATAAAATAAAGAAAAAGAAGCCACTTAGAACCTTTTGGCCTGAATGGCAAACTCAGTTTTAATTTCCTAAATAGAGAGTAGAAGTGGGGGAGGAAAAAAAAAAGAAAAAAGAAAAAAAGAAAAAGAAGCCCCTAGAACCTTTTGGTCTGAATGGCAAACTCAGGTTTAATTTCCTAGTGTTTATGGAGCTTTTGGTTTGGTTCATACTCAGCTAGAAAGGATCAAGCCAAAGTTTCCAGCACTACCATAGAACAGAAAATAAAAAATGTCACCTTTCCTTTCTACCTTCTGCTCATATTTGGAAGAAATCATCCTCTAAGAATTAAGTTGAGCAAGTCATATCACACAGATGCTCCTAATTATGTACTCTTAGCCTACTTACCTTACAGTTTTGATTTATCAAAAGGACTTCTGTGACTACTGTCACTACAAGCTATGCATGTTTAACCATGCTAGGGTTATTATGAATCCTCTTAATTTCTAGACAGGAATAAAATAAGGCCAAATGATTTCTTTTTAAGCTGCCAAGAATGCACTGGGACTTCTTGAAATGTCATTGTCTTGCTACCTGCATACCCTGAAGACTATTTAACACTGCAAGGTGGAAAAAGGAATAGAACATTTCATTAATTGTTCTTATTCTTACTCAACCATGATGAGGTCTGAACACCTGAAAAGAGATGGCTGGTCCCAGCTGGGTAGTACTGCAGCTTAACCAGTAAGAGCTAAGGCAAGGAGCCAGAGACAAGAGTTTACTCACATCAGAGGGCTGGAGCAGCTCTCCTATGAGGACAGATTGAGAGAGTTGGGGCTCTGCAGCCTGGAGAAGAGAAGGCTTCCAGGAGACCTTAAGAGTAGTCTTCCAGTATCTGAAGGGGACCTACAGGAAGCCTGGGGAGGGACTACTGACAAGGTCTTGCAATGACAGGACAAGGGACAATGGGTTTGAACTGGCAGAGGAAAGATTGAAACTGGATGTTAGGAGGAAGTTCTTTCCAGTGAGGGTGGTGAGGCACTGGCACAGGTTGCCCAGGGAGGTTGTGGATGCTCCCTGCCTGGAGGTGTTCAAGGCCAGGTTGGATGAGGCCTTGAGTGAGCTGTACTAGTGGGAGGTGTCCCTGCCTATGGGAAGGGGTTGGACCTAGATGATCCTTGATGTCCCTTCCAACCTTACCATTCCATGATTCTATGATTCTATGAAATCAGAAACATCTTAAACAGAAATACAAGAGGAGGGGGGAAAAAAACAGGCTGGTAGCCAGGAGCTTAGACAGAACATCTAAAGAGATCTAGAGCAATCGAATTAGATCTGTGAAAATACTACTTTTATTTAATCTCAACAATCCCTGCATGCCCAAACAACCCTACTGCAAAAAAAAAAAAAAAATAATTAAGCTGAAATATCATAGAACCTCACTGCCTACTCTATTAAGGTTTCGTCAGTCTTGCTTGAAGGCAAGCATGCATTTATTTACCTGTCAAACTGCAAGAGCTGGCTTGCAAAATAATAAAAAATAAAAGGCACCAACAAACTGCTGAATGAGACAAAGTGATTGATGAAGGAAAAAAGGAGGTCAGTTTCTTTATATGTATTATCAACCGAGAGGAACAAGTACAAAGAAAATTAAGCTTGTGCCACAGTGCAAATAAAACTCTTAAGAGAGTATTTTAAAGCTAGAAAAAAAAAAAAGTATTTATTAAGGTGTATTTCACTGTATTTTCTCAGTTATTATTTTTAAGGCACAGCAGGACTATAGAATTGTGTTTGAGGTAGTGGCCTCCAACATTTGACCACATTTACAGTACAAGTGTAAAATCAATTTTCTGCACTCCCATTTATCTCAGCGCTGATGTTAGCTGCCTCTCGAACAGAATGACTCTACTGGAGAGGTTATTTTACTTCAGAGTGGCATTTCAGAAGCCTTAAATGGTCTGAAGAGATGGCATGTGACCTTTAGGAATATTTTAGCTCTGCTTTTCTTTGAAGGAGAATTATTTAACCCTGTGTGGTTATATCATCATGAGTCCTTCACTGTTCTCTTCGTGCCTCCCAAAATACCTAAGGCATTGTCTTGTTTCAGCGTGACTGACTGCTGCCCATACCAAGCTTTTTGACAGTATCAGGGGATTGAAAATTAGATTGAAAGCACTTAGCTACTGCTTTTCTTGTTAGGGTTTTTAGAACATTAACTTGTTTCAAAGGTCATGTAGTGCTAGGACAAAAGGTAATGGTTTTAAACTGAAGAAGGGTAGATTTAGATTAGACATAGATGATCTTCGAGGTCCCTTCCAACCTTACCTTTCTATGATTTTATGATAAGGAATAAGTTCTTTATTACAGGTTATGAGAGTTTGGGCCGTGCAGCCTGCAGAAGAGAAGGCTTCCAGAAGACCTTGGAGTGGTCTTCCAGGATCTGAAGGGGGCAACAGGAGGGCTGGGAAGGGATCATATACAAGGTCTTGTAATGACTGGATGAGGAGGAATGGGTTTAAACTGGCATAGGGGAGATTTAAACTGAATGTTAAGAAGTTCTTTGCAGTGAGGGTGCTGAGACACTGACACAGGTTGCCCAGGTAGGTTGTGGAACACAGAATCACAGAATGTGATCCTTGATAGCATTCTGTGCTCCACAACCTCCCTGGAGGTATTCCAGGCCAGGTTGAATGAGGCCTTGAGCGACCTGTTCTGGTGGGAGGTGTCCCTGCCTATGGCAGGGGGTTGGGATGGGATGAGCTTTGAGGTCCCTTCCAACCTAAACTATTCTATCATTCTATGATTCTATGATTATAAACATGGCAAAATACTCTAACAGGTTACCCAGGGAGATGATGGAGGTCCCATACCTGGAGATATCCATGGTCAGGCTTGACGGGGATCTGAGCAACCTGATCTAGTTGGAAATGTCCCTGCTGACTGCAGTGGGGGCAGGCTAAATGACCTTCAGAGGTCCCTTCCAAACCAAAGCATTCTATGAGTCTATGACTAGTTTTGCAAGTTAACTCTCTGGATTTTCAAGCATTATGATAGTATTATGGGACTTAGTGCCATGGTTTAGTTGATTAGAATAGTTAGGTGATAGGTTTGACTTGGTGATCTCAGAGATCTTTTCCAACCTGGTTGATTTTGTGATTCTGTGATTGTGTAATTATCACTGCTTCAAAAGCTATGTCAGTTTTTGCTCAAATGAAATTATAACAATGGCCTTGAATTGAAGAGGTTACTGATTAGTAACTGTTACTGATCAGTAACACTGTAGTTTACAGCTAAAAGGTAGAAACCAGAAATTCTTCAGTACCCATCAATCAAAACAATCACCAGTCCTTTAGAATACTGACCCAGACAAATGAATGGTTTAAAAGTAAATTCAGATCATGAAAAATGTCTCATAGCACCTGAAGACAATAGAGATCAATATCTAATTAACCCTCAGCAAGGCAGTTCTAAAAAAATTGGCTACCTAGCAAAATATAACGGGCAACAAAACAAAAAGAAATATAAGTGAGCACTTGGTGCATATGAATAAGTGGAAGTAATATAAAGAGAGCAAAATATGTCATCATATACAAAGTTTATTAATAATAACTGGGTTAGCAATTCACCAGAGATTTGAGAGAGGACCAAAAAAAGAAAAAAAAGAAAAAGAGAGTTGAAGATTCAAAAGCAATTCAGAAGCTGACCACAGTAACAGGAGAATTGCTAATAATTCCTTAAAGTACTCTGGCTATATCATCTGATATAGAAGAAATTAAATTCTATTGCTCACAGGATAGCAAAAAAAAAAAAAAAAAGTTAAAAGTCTTTGTCTTTTCCAGAAGTGCCACTGCAGAACTGTTTCAAGTGTATACAGCACTTTGTTGAAGTCTCAACGTTATTAGACCACAGCAAATTGCAGAGATCAGCTCTGATGTGATAAACCACACAGAAATGAAACATATCATCATTCATACGCTTCAGAGGCTTTGTGGTCTGCTCCTCACTTACTGGTGTGTCACTTTTAAACCACAGCTTGCAAGAGCAATTCAGACTTCAGCTTTTACAGACCCAATATAGGCCCTGAGGTAGGAACTTCAACAGCATCCGTAGCCACTGAAAATAGAAAGGATCCTCCAGGGCTAACTCAGGACTTTAACTTCCATGTGCTAAGTTGTTCTCTGGAGTATCCCCTAGACAGATTTCCTAAGAGAGGCAGAGAAGTTACATGCCAGTAGCTATGCCATACAAATATCTTTTCCCTTTTTGAATAAAGTCTGAATTGAACTAACTCAGAGTGGCTCTACAAGGTGATACTTTATCCTCAAGTTTCTTTCTTATCCCAGAGAGCAAAAATGTTCATTTCCCTAAAGAGAAAGAAGTCTCCAGTCTTAAACGGTGCTGAGACAGACTGCTTATACTTCACTGTGAGTTGAATATATGCTTGCTATAAACTCTATCAGGCAGAAAATTAAAACAAAAAAACACCTGTTCCAGATGTCAGAATGTGTTAAAAGATATATATGATAGGATGCTTCTAAATTTCACAGAAAAGCATTATTGTGATTGTTTTATGAATATCTGTAGCCTAGTTTGCAAATGGATGACATACTGGTGAGTAGTAGAGGGTTGGGTTGGTTTTTTTTTTTACTTAAATGGCCTGTAAAGCAAAAAGTGGATAAACAGAGGCTCAACTTGAGACCATAAATAGATGGAGAACAAGTCCAGAAATTTTAGTGAGACTACCCACTTCAAAAATAAGATTTTAATCCATGTACCTTGCTCAACAGTGATTGCACTGGCTTGAACTAAATATTCCACTAGCCCAGTCACTCTCTGACAGTTTATAAAGTGTATAACAGTTAGTTACCAGTATATAGCATTTCCTCTTTGGTATTTCCTCCTTCACTGCCTGATCTAGAGGTAGCCACCTGGCTTTTTGTAATCCTCTGTATATAGCTGTTCCATGCACTTGTAGAGTTTCCTTTGAAGCACTATCAACTCATAGCATTTATAACATATTGTGGTAAAGAATTCCCTGCCTTAAATACACACTACTTAACTTGCCTTTAATCCTACCAGGAAAACCAAGTTGACTTTGAATCAGAAATTCTGATCCAAGTGACTTACCAAGCATCCTAAAAAAGTTTTTTTTTAAAGAGTCCTCAGTTTTTGATTGCTAGTCCTGAGGGCATTACCTTATTTGTGTTGCTGGCTGTCAGATTACAGCCATTATGCCTTCACAGGGAAAAAAAAAGATTTTTGGAATAGGTGACATGCTCTCCACTCTGCTAGTGCTCCTCTGTTAGCCACAGGAGCATGTACCAAACGTGTGCTGCTGTGCAGAACAAAGATGAATGTAACCCACGTGCACCACAGCACCATCTTCACAGTCTTTTGATACTCGCTGCCCCTTACACACAGCTCAGCAGGGGATTTTAAAGTGTTCAGTCCAGCTTGTGTTCTCCATTCAGTTTGCCAGCTTCCCAGGGTGTGTGGAACAGCAAAAAACTTCATTACAGTGTTAACACTACGTCAGCAAGCGGCGAGCGTCTTAAGGTTGCAAGAAGAATTCTTGATTATTTCCCAGGCTGGATGCTTGGGAAAACTTTTAACCCTTGGTCAGTAAAAGCATGATCATTATTGTCTTCAAACAGAAGAAAAGAGAAAGAAATTCTAAAGAACAGTCTTTTTGTGTGATAAACATTTCTGCTGTTGCAATCTTCCATGCCCTTTGTAAGATATCTAACATTAAAACTAGCAGCTGCCCACTGCAACTTGCTGTCACTCACACTTTCTTATGTTGTGTTGATTTGTTTCAGCCACAAAGGCATCAGCACTATGATTTATCTTCCCTTTGTTTAACTCTCACTAAATTATACCCAAATATCATTTAGGCAAAGTTTCCTTTTTCAATTTCTTTTTTCTTTCATTTGTTTGTTTGGTTTTGTTTCTCATATTGAAGGTCTCTCATGAAGCAGACCAACACAGCTCACTAAACTGGAAAATCCTTATCAGTTTAGCCAAAGCTCAAGCCTTTTGCTGCTAGCAAGCCTTGCAGGCCTTTACATAACCTGCTGCTGGAGTTTCTGCCATTGCAGTCACTATCTCTAGCACCTCTATGTCAGTTGACTTCTTTCAAGTATTTTAAACTTGGCAAAGTTAGAGTTAGCATAGCCATAGTCCATTTCTTCGTACACCAATATACGAAATTGCCTCTTCTCCTTCCATTTACTAACTCAAATAACAAATCTGAACTGGGAAATCCTTGCCAGGAACCAGTTATGTCTTCAACATCTGACTTGTAAAATTTTTCAATTCCACATGTCAGACTTTTTAAGTTGACAGAAGCTCAAAAATTAAAACTGTTTTCAGCAACCAAAGAAGTATCTTCTCTGTAAGTATTGGAGAATGTGGCAAAGGCTGGTTTGCTCCAGCCTGGCAGCTTGGTGGCATTAGGAGCTGTGATAGTTTAAAATGATCCCTCTAGCTTAATTCTAAATTATAAACATAGAATAGGAACATTCCAAAGATGTTGAATAGAAAAAGAAAAATAGGAAAAGGTAAATAAAATAGAGAATTAGATGCAAAAGGAAAATAAGTCTATATCATTCTGTTTGCTTGCTGGGTTAGGACACAGTGTGCTGCATGAACTGTTCTTTCTTCCTTTTTCTCTTCTTCGTTGGGGCTGCTGCTTTTGCTATGCTCACCTTGGCTGAGACTCTGTTATCACAGACTCACAGGAACATCCAGCCTGGAAAAGCACGTCAGGATCACCAAGTCCAGCCTATAACACTACTCTGTGAGATTCACCTTAAACCATAGCCCTAAGCACCACATTCAAACCACACTTAAACACATCCAAGGTGGGTGACTCCACCACCTTCCTGAGCAGCTCATTTCAGTCCCTGACCATTCTCTCTGTAAAAAACTTTTTCCTAATGTCCAATCTAACCCTCCCCAGTCTCAGCTTGAGGCCATTCCCCCTTGTTCTGTCTCCAATTAGCTGTGAGAAGAGACCAGCAGCAGCAGCAGCCTCTCTACAATGTCCCTTCAGGTAGCTGTAGACAGCAACAAGGTCTGCCCTCAGCCTCCTCTGTTTCACACTACCCATCCCCAGCACCCCCAGTCACTCCTCATCAGATTTATTCTACAGACCCTTCCCCAACTTCGTTACCCTCCTCTGGACCTGCTCCAGCACCTCCACATCGTCCTCTATTGATGTGCCCAAAACTGAACACTGGAGGTGTGGTCTCACCAGAGCCAAGTCCAAGGCGACAATCACCTCCCTGCTCCTGTTTGCCATAGCATTTTTAATCCAAATCAGATGAGGAGCAAGCAAGCAAACACAAAATGTTAGTCTAGGGAGTGGGGTAGGGGAGAGGGAGGGGTCATTGTCTGTGACCTATTTCCAGGAGTTTTAATCTAGTGACTACACAATCAAAATACCCAAACATCTTGGCATTATGCAATATTTACTCACACCTCTTACTTGCTGCTACGTCTTGTAGTGTAATTCATCACCGAAAGTTATAGCAAATATGTGAGTTTGGGCATTATTAATCACACCATGTTTATGTCTGCAAAAATCACCTTGCAGCTCAGAAAGTATGATCCTTTAAATGACCACATGCTACAACTAACCTCATTTTCTAGTCCCTCTAGGAAAAGCTAACTTTCATGTAAACTATATGGTGGTGAGACGCAATATGTGACATTTTAAAATTGGAGATTAATTTGTTTAAGTTCTTAAAGTATTCTTCCTTTATGAAGTTTTGTATAATGTTAGTCAACAAACATCTTTGGTGAGACACTGGCACAGGTTGCCCAGGGAGGTTGTGGATGCTGCCTCCCTGGACCTGTTCAAGGCCAGGTTGGACGAGGCCTTGAGTGACCTGTACTAGTGGGAGGTGTCCCTGCCTATGACAGGGAGTTGGGACTAGAAGATCCTTGATGTCCCTTCCAACCTCACCATTTTATGATTCTATATGTCAGAGCCTAGCAAAGTAATGAGTATGTTTCGAAGTATCTGGGGAAATATTTCTCTTGAATATAACAGGGTTGGTTTGCTCCCTCCCATCCCACAGAGCAAAACTAAAAGAAAATAAATGAATGTTTAAAAATCAACTATACCTGTGGGGAAAAAAAAAAAAAAAAAAAAAAAAAAAAAAAAAAAGAAAAAAAAAAAAGAAGAAGATGTTAAACTCTGCCCAAGCCTATTTAATTTTCAAATCACAGATTTAAACATGTTTTCCTATGCAATTCTACCCACATGGATAAACTCTTCTAGAATTAACACTAATTTGGTCTGGTGGCAGAAACATAGTTACAGGGTTTTTTTTCACAACTTACATAGGTAAATTAGATGAAGCCAGTTTGCAAGAACTGACAAAAGCAATTATCACTTTGCATTGCCTCTTCAGCTTCTGTGTGTTGTGGGCACAGGTTTTTAAGCATAAATCATTCTAAAAGGCCTGGCTAACTGAAATGACCTGAGTGATGGCAGAGTCAACAGTGTCAGTAAAATAATTGTTCCATTTAGCATGCATTTCTACTTAGGCTCCTCAGTCAATAAGATATCTGTGATTAAAAGAAAATAAATCTACCTCAGAGGGAATGAAAACAGAAGTCCTACTAGAGTTGTCTACATTTACATTATTAGAGGTCACCAAGAAATATATTTTCCTGATGCAACTGAAACTTACAATTTACCATCTTTCAGCTGCTAATTCCATTGCAAAGAATTATAAAATAGAAATATAGATGCTCCCTCTCTGGAGGTGTTCCAGGCCAGGTTGGATGAGGCCTTGAGTGACCTGTTCCAGTGGGAGGTGTCCCTACCTATGGCAGGAAGTTGGAACTGGATGAGCTTTGAGGTCCCTTCCAACCTAAAAAATTCTATGATAAACAAAGGTCTCGAGGTCTGTACCCACTGCATATAGCATTGTCACTGCGTGTGGACTTGCCTTAACTATCTACTTCACTTGGTTTAAGTAGCAGATTGAGATTTGTTTAATCTAGAAGTCTAAATATTTGATATCCTCCTTCTCCAGTCAATGGAGAAGAAAAGAGGAAATCTTCAGAGGGTATTTCAGTGAAATCATCTTAGGGCACGTCCAGCTTACTGCGAAGATGTCTCTGTTTCCACTGTCTATAAGGGAAGCCCTGAGCAGCTGGCTGAAACCAAATGCTCATCTTGGTAAATTTGAAAATAAGGAGAGATGAGACCCACTCCAAGCACAGGCAAGCACTGAGGGTTGTCCTGTCCCTTCAGCCCTGCACTCCAATACTAATTACACTGCTGAGCAGAATGGGTGTGGAGACCAGAGTTTGGGTTGAAGTGTTTAAAAATTATTTCAGAAGAGTCCTTGGCAAACCTCTGCTTTTGTACAGGTCAGTGGCAATTCTTGCCTTATCCTTCCAAAGGCAATGCAGAATTATGATGTCCATAACCCTGCTTTGTGTCTAAACAACATATTTCAGCCCCTGGGTAATAACAATAGCAGATGCTTATTACATTTAATTATTAACCATCAGCTCTTTGAACTTATCACCTTAGTCTCTCAGCACCTGCATGATGGATGGCAAAATTCCCATAATTTCAACTTCCATCAGTCAGTAAGTAAAAGATGAGCATCTGCTAGTGTTCACCAGTCCCTCAGGGTATATACAATGATCATTATGATTGTTCCTAATGGTGTTTTACACAAAATGAGTTGGGGTGAAAAAGGCAGGGTAGGTTATTTTAGACATACACAATGTCAAAGTATTCATTGCCTTGCATATGGCAACTTTTAAATATAAATAGATAACACCAGTAGAACATTTATTATTGCATTTAATATTTATACAGTGACATAAATGTATGTGTCCTTTTAAATGCTCTTGCATTATAGACTTGATAAAAAGCTCTAGTTAAAGAAAAGAAGGAGAGGTAGCTGTGGGGATGCTCTGCTGCACCCTCCATTATTTTTAATGCACTTTAACTTGTCCACACCTCAAAGGGAAGAAAATCATCTTTGACACTAGAAACAAACAAGACAGGTTCTCAAAAAGCCACAAGAGACGTGGCAAAATCTGCACACAGGTAGAGCAGGCAGGTTAACACCCCCATAGTTACCCAGATAAGAGTCCCTCTGGAGAGCAGAAAGGAAGGGAGAAAACAGGGAAAGATTTGACTTTGCTGTCTACTTATAAAGTGATAGGAGGATTATTTGGTTTAATAAGAACTTTGTGATTTCCAGAGGCAGGCAAGTTTGTCCCCTGGGGTGGGGCTTTATCTCTGTGGTCTTCTTAAGGGAACCTGGAACCCCTCAAACTGCCACATTAACCAAAACACAGGACCTATACATGTGGATGTGTTGCTATGGTTGGTTTGCCCTGGCTGGAGGCCAAATGTCCACCAAAGCTGCTCTATCACTCTGCTTCTTAGATGGACAGGGGAGAGGGGAAAATATACCACAAACCAATTAAAAGACAGAAACAATTTAATAATATTAATAATAATAATCAGCACAAGCAATGGACTGCACAGAAACAAAAGCAGAACTGCTAATTTCTACTTCCCCTCAGCAGCACGGTGGTTGACTCGGGAAGCAGGGCTCTCTATGCATGATGGTTCTCCTAGAGGACAGATACCATGAACAAATCTCCCCAAACATCCTTCTTTCACTTCATTCTTACATCTGAGCTAACATAATATGGTATGGAATATTTCTTTGGCCAGTCTGGATCAGCTGGCTCATCTGTGTCCCCTCAGCATACTCTTGGGGCAATGAAAAGTTGGAAAGGCACAGACTGGCTGCTGGGCTCAGCAGTAACCAAAATGCTGCTGTGCTATCAACACACAGCTACAGCACTGCAAGCACAGCACTAGAAAGATACTTTGAGGAGAATTAACTCCATCCAGCTCAGCCCAAAATCAATACAGTTACCTTCAGATTGTGGGCCACTGATGCACCTTCATGGGAATCTAACATACATGAACTCTCTCAGCTCATCTCTTTGGGTCAGGACACAAAAGTTAGCAACCTGACATGGGTTAGGAACCTCCCACACACACACCATTGGAATTTACAGGACTAGCTCAGACAACTTGGAAGTAAGATAAAACTTAAGATATTTACAGCTTGGCAAAATTCACAAACATTTTAGAATCCTGACTCTGGGAGTTTTCAGAACATTGTGATTTTCTAATTTTATTTTTCCTGTGTTTCTCAGTTCTCTGAACATCCCCAAGCAACCCAAGTGTAATCCCCAAATGAGTGACAGTGAATCGGTTTTCCCACACTACAGTTTACACTGCTAGATGCCTCAGACTAGCCAAGGGTATACAGATTCGCAGTTTAAATTTTAATGGTTTTGGGTTTGGTTTTTTTTTTTTGCTGTTGGACTGCATGATTTAAAATTATCTTTTTTTTTTCCCCAGCAGTTTTTCTACCCATCTTTCCCTTCTAGTGCTGAGTCAGAGAGTTCAGACTGTTTAATTGAAAACAGAGTGACAAGTCTTTACAGCCTGACTGAAAATGAAGATGAGGCAATGGGAAAACATCTACTGGTTTCATTTAGCTGTAGAAAGCTGTACTAAAAGCTTGATCTATATTCAAAGCACATTTATGAACACCATTTAAAATACCTTCCCAACTCCTGCTATCACACATCTTAGCTAGACATGGAAATGGAGAGCTTCAGCCCTTTCTTGCTAAGAAACTAATCTTATTAGTTTCCGTTTGAGGCCTGACAGAAAGTGAAAGTGGTGTTGTCCTGTTGTGAGCTAGATGACAACGTGACAAAACAAATAAATCCAAAGCCATTAACAGGACCAACCACTTTTTTTCTTTACAGTTGTGACACCTTGCTCTACAGAATTACAGCTGTCCAAGGCTCTCCACGGGCAAAGAGCTGCAATGGACTTAGCTACAAGAGATTCTTGCAGAAAGAAAGGATCTTCCTGACAGCAGTGATGGATTACTGTGCCACTGTAGTTAACATCATCGTAGATATGGCTTCCTGTGCATCATTTCACACTGCTTATCACATGCTTATCTGACTTTTTGCTCCTTTGTGAAATAAGATTAATAAAAGGAGAGGCGAAGAGAGGAGAGGGGAGGATGTATTTTTGTGAAGTTGAGCATTGCCTTGATCCTTCTGTGGGTTCTAATGCAAAACCCTCAGGCTTCTTGGTAGCTAGAATGAAAGAAACGTTTGTTTCTCTGGTTTTGTTTGTGTGTACAATAGAATCCCCCTCCTGGGGTCTCTGATTTCTGGGAGGGGCTTCCAACCACCTTTTCACCTTCTCCCCACCCCTATACCTTACGCCAAGGTTTGCCTTACACAAATGAAGTAGACATCACCATTGTTTTTCCTTTCACAGCCTATGGTATAATTTTCTCCATTAAAATATTCCAATTAGCCTCAAACCAGCACACATATTTGTACCATTGCATGGGAAGACTCTATGCAAATGACAGAGTAAATGAGCATTTTGCAGATCAGAATTTTGTTCATTTATTTTCCAATTGTCTTCCCTTCCTCAGCGCATGTGAGCTGTGTGTTAGCCATCTGCTTATACCTCTTGCAAATATATCAAAACTCCTTACCGAGCTGCTGCCCCTGAAAAGGAAAAGGACCTTGGAGTCTGGGTTGATGTAAAGCTCAGCATGAGCCTGCAGTGTGCACATGCAGCCCAGACAGCCAACTGAGTCCTGGGCTGCAGCAAGAGCAGTGTGGCCAGAAGGGCAAGGGAGGGGATTCTGTCCCTTTACTCTGCTCTTGTCAGACCCTGCCTGGAGTCCTGTGTGCAGTTCTGGTGCCCTCAGCACAGGAAGGAAATTGAAGTGTTGGAGTGGGTCCAACACTAGTGGGAGGAGTCCCTGCCTATGGCAGGGGGTTGGAACTAGATGATCCTTGAGGTCCCTTCCAACCTTACCATTCTATGATTCTATCTATGATCTACCCAGTTACTAGGTTTAAAAGAAAATAACAACAAACATTTATTTTTCTGATTCTAATTATGGGAGTAATTATTGTTAACTACCTGAGTAAAACATCCATTTCCACGATTCAGTGTGTAAGAGTGAAAAAGGTAAGGTTTCAAAAAATATTCTTATGTTTTCAAATGGAAAAAAATCTTTCAGCTAGACATGAGAAAGACACTCATTTCTGCAGTTTCATCTCTCATCACCTGGTTTCCCAACTTTGATTGCAATCTCTTGTACTTTTATGCCTTATAAAAATTGTAATCACCTTGGGGTACAAATAAGTCAGTTTAATTTGTCTATAAAGCACTTCTCTTTCCTAAGGCATCGAATGACTAATACACAATAATTTATAAAGAAGGTATTTGCAAGTCAGAGGGCTTGACAGAAGGCCAGTGAATTAGACAGAAA
>VWZE01001176.1:0-23810 GCA_013396675.1 Eubucco bourcierii
AAATATTCCAATTAGCCTCAAACCAGCACAGATGGACAGATAATTTCATTGTTCTTGGCCTATTTGATCTTAGAACCAGAGCTTTCTACAATAAGTTGTCCCTCCTACTGCTGTTAATTTGTCTATTATTTTTTGTGTCCTCTCCAAACTCCTGTGAAGTGTTAATGCTTTTATCTTGCAGAAGCATTTCCAAGCAGGCTTGGGTTCGTTTACACAAAAGGGCATACATGTAAAGAATAAAGCTTAGTTAAAATTCTTATAACTCAGGTTTTCTTTACAGTTCTATTGAGTCATTTATGTTTGAAAATGTGTGTGGATGCTTCTCACTGGAACACTCATTACACAAAGCAGAACAGACTCCATCACTCATAATAAGGGTCATGACCTTAAAACTGGTGCATTAAAGATAAAATCCTCTTCATCAGTGGCTCAAGAGACAGTGCTGTCTTGGGGTCTGGCCAGAGAATGAACTCCTGCAGGATCTATAGGCCATGCAAACTCTACGTTTAAAGCACATTTCTTTGCCCATGACACCTGTGACCTAAAGAAAGCAGCAAGTACAGAAGAATAGAAGGGAAACACCCAAGCCAGTACATTGCACCACGTAGTCTATGACTTCTTCCCACACCTTAAACACCTTTATTTTTTTAATACAAAAACTTCCCTTTCAAAGCAGTGCAAGTATGGCTTCAAGGAAGCGTGGGATTCAGGGTGGAGAGAGGCCCTAAGGAAGCCTGACTAATTCAACTACATCAGACTAGTCTGGCAGGGGGTGACAGCCATCAGCTTTCCCTTCTCCATCCCTTCAGCTTTCTTTCCCCAGCTCTTCTCTATTCTTTCCTGTTTGCTTTACACATCTCCTTGTGTTTCTTTGCTCCCTCTGCTCCTCTTACTCATTCACTTTACTACTCTGTGAACTTCATGGCATCCAGCCACTGCCTTTGCATGGGCCTAAAATAAGACAGAGCAAGGCTGTCTGTCTGTACCAGTTACTGCTCTTTTGTGTAAAGCAACACATGCAATTGATCTTCTGTCAGCTGGCTGCTGTTGCTGATGGCAGTTTACACGCTTACCATCCTGGGGCCAAGCAAGTTTCTTTGGTAATAAACACATCAGTAAGTGTTTCACTGCATGTCCTGATACCTCTCCAGTGGGTTAACAGCACACTGCTGTGTACTACAACAGGCTCCAGCCACCCATCTTTATAAGTTTATTTATCTTACAGAAGCAACCAAACTCCTTGTTCTGGCTTCGGCATGCTCTGTGCTGTACTGACCCAGAGCACAAACACTTCAAATACAACCAAGCTGCATCCTCCACAAGGCCAAGTCACTGCAGTAAATCAGCTCATCAAACAACCAGGCTCTGCTTTGGAGACAGCAGGAATCTCTACACTGCTCTGTCATTTCTTGATGGCATATGCGCTTGGAGGCAACACGGGGCCCAAGCATGTAGTTCTGGAGCAGAGTGGTGGGGAATTCAGTGCAGAAACACCTCCAAAAAGCTGTGAGGGAGAGCTCAAATCTGGCAAAGCTCATGCTGGTTACAGCCAGGAAGCCTTATAGCACCCAGTGGGCTTCCAGGTGGAGTGTTTGCTCGCTACCCTCGGTAAAGTGGGGACTGGAATATGTAGTGGGGGAAATGGCATTTCCCACAGTACAGGGATGAGAGTCTCAAAGCTGTCTGCCAGAATGAAGAGGGAGAAAAATCTCAGATCTTATTTTTGAGACATACCCAAAGCTTTAAAAACAAAACCAAATGGCACATCTTTGCTCAGTTGATCATCAGCTCCAATAACACATATTTACTTTAAATAAATATATGCACATATCTTAACTAGCAGCCAACTTTACATCTTCCTTTTGAGTTGATATTTTTGCCTTAAAGGGTATTCCCAAGCAGAGAAAAAGAAGTGAAATATTTCAAAACAGGGAGATCTATTTGCACACCTGTCAATGCAAGAAATAACTGGTTTTTCCTGATTTAAATATATATAAACACTATAATTGCAATTTATGAAGTCATTTAAATTATTTGAATTCTGTAAACACCTCTTAAACCAGTAAAGAAATGGAACGATCATTAGAGAATCTTAATTTTTAATTTGAGTTTAAAGATAAGTGATGTCAAATGCCAGGCAGCTGAGCTGGTCTGTTCCAATTAAAAAGACATATATATAAATTTCTAAGCAACAGAATAAATACTTCTGAGTAAACTTGAAGAAGAAAATGCCTGGAAAGATTTCAACCTCCCTACTTCTGCATTCTGAATGTCCCTCATGTAAGTTTAATTTATACAGTGATGGATATCCTGGAAGATGAAAGCTGTATTATAGGCATGGAGATAAAATAATCCCTAAATGAGAAGAACCAGTTTGGTCTCAATAACACTACACTCAGCACTGCAGGTAAAATCAGCTCAATTACCTGTTAGTTAGCATAACTATTAACTTTGCTAGGTAGTATAACCATAACCTTTCTGAGTTAAGTACTGGTTTGTCAGAGAATTAGACCCTCTTCACCTGGTAATAATCCAATGCAATTTAATGACAGTTTTCCTGAGTAAGAAAAATTATCTCTTCGTATACTCTCCTTTATCAAAGTAGAATTGCAAGTCTCTGGGCAAAGTTTTTGTGTTTGTGCTATCTCATCCTTCCTGAATCTCAGGTCAGGCCACTTTAAGTTTTTGTTCTTCAGCTTTTCAGCAAGGAGACAATGAGCACAATGTAATATGTCATATTGTGAGGCCTTTCAAAGGAGACCATGGAAACTCAACTTCTACTCACCAATGATTTGAAATAATCTAATTCTAGGAAAAACTAAATCATTGTGGAGAAGTTCCTGCAGTCCCATTCTTCTGGATGCACTGAGTTATGAGGTACCACAACTTGCCAAAGACGGACTGTGCTCTCAAGGCTTCTTTTCAAGGCTTCTTGCCCTAGTCCTACAGTAACCTAATTTGTGGCAAGTTCCTGAGGTGCTTCCAGAGATCCTCAAGGTGCAAAGGACAGAAGAATTGTGAGGCTCAATCCATCTTTTGGCAAACACAGTTGAAAAAGCCTGAATGGTCTTTACAAGGATAAAATGCATTTTCTGGAAACTGGGAAGGATTTGTGTCTGGTAGACTCCCAACTTTTGGCCTTGTATATCAAAGGCATTTTCACAATAATTCAGCATATATCCCTGAGCCAGAGGGTAAGATCCCAGTGCTTTACAAATGCAGCTATTCTGCATGAAAGACTGAAAGCAATCCATTTTTATCTAAGCCCATCATCCTTGACTTCCTTTATTCGTTGCAAAATGCACTCTACACTCGATGCAGAAATCTAGAAAGACCCTTTCCTATGGAATGGAAGTGTGAGGTCACAGCTACAGGCATAATGCAAGAGTATTTGTGCTACAAAGTGTGTCTTTTTGAAACAAAGCATCCTGCTGCTTGGACTAACCCTACCAAAATGAGATTCACAGAGTTCTGCTTGAAGGAGACAACACAAGGGAGAATAAACGCAGATGGCAACAATCAATCTCCTCACTCAATGAGCTACCAAAAGAGTCCTTAGAAATGGCAGCAGTAAGGGCAAAGCAAGGCTCCACACAGATCAGAATAGATGTGTCCATATATACTTGTGTGTGTGTGTGTATTTAAAATAAATCTCTTCTTTTGGGGCTTTTTGTTCAACTGCCTTATCAAAAAGAGGGTTTAAATGCAAGCTTATGGGACTACTAAAGAGGTGAATTTATGAATGTATTCCTAACAAAACACACTCTGGGAAGCTTTAATCTATGAATTGTGACAACCTTGGACAGAATGGATTTTTAATAGAATATAATGTAAACTGCCTGAAACATTGAGATAAGGAATTTTTTTTTTCTCAAGTAATGCACAGAAAAGGCATGATGCACTCTGCATGAAAGGTGGAAAGGTCTTAATTTAAAGCATTTTAATGAACACTCAATTTGCACAGGGAAATGTGAGAAACAGAGATGAAAAACTCATGATACTGATAACACTGCAGAGGGGAGAAGGAGAAAGATTAGAAAAGTAAGCAAATTTGAAAAGGCTCCAGCCGATAAGGCTGGCTAAAAGGAATGCAGACTGGATTACGAACATGTCACAGTCCAGAGCCACTGTTCTCCTTGCAGGCAGTGTCTGTCAGTGCCTCTTATCAGAGTTGCACACCAGGGAGGAGAGAGCAAGCAAAGTGCAGAGCAGTGGAGAGCAGACCTCTCTCTGAGCTAAGGGCAACAGGGATAACCAGAGATGCTGGTGAATTCAACTGTGAATTCCTGGAGTTTCTCACTTTCACTGATCCTCCCAGAGCTGTGCCACTCCAGCTGGCTTGCAGGACTGCCAGGGCCTTCTGCTCCGTCACAAAGCCCAGTGGAGCAAAAGCACAGCGAACTCAACCATCTCTTCCTCAGAGAGGTTCCCAGGCTCAGAGGCTCAACCCTTTCTCACCCACTTCTCCACTACCAGAGCGACATTAGTAAGTCAGCAGAACTAAAATTACTTCCAAGAGAGAGAAAACAACTCTTTTCCCTGAGGTAGATATAATTCTGTTTACTAATAGCTTCTGCTCTGCAAAGAAAGACATTGATCCTGCACTCTAACTCATAAGTAAACTGTCTTTAATGAAACACCTTGAATTACTAAAAGGAGGAACAGATGAATCAAGTCTACTGACAGTTTTACCACATTGACCTTACAAGAAGCAGGTTCAGGTCTCTATTCATTTAAATGAAACATCAGAATCTCCACATAAACACCTAACATTCTTCAGGAGAAACCATAGGCCCACCATTATGACCAAAAAGGCAAATTAAAGTAAAGATCAAAATTAAATATTTACTCTAAGCACTACAATATTTGCAAATCTAGAAACCATCTTTCAGCAGTTCCTATTTGCATACTTTAATTAATCCAAAAATATTAAGCCTATCTTACAAAGGAAAGGGTCAAAGTATTAATTAACTTGAGGTTCGTTGCTTTTGTGCAATTTAACAGTTCAACACAAAGTAAAAATCAGTTTTAATAAAAACTAAGTTACTGTGACAGGTATAATTTCATGGATTAGTGAAACCACATACAAGGCAATAAGTTTCAGTGTTCATCCTATTTTTTGTCTAACTTAAAAAATAGTTGTTTCATTTCAACACAAAGATTCCTCAATAATACCGAACAACCTTAGGTTTTACTTCAACCTCAACATTTCACTTTCAGATGGATGGCTTTCCACATTCCTCTGAATTGAAGAGAGGTCACAGTTGGTTTAGCAAAAACCCTGACTGCAGCATTCAGCAAAGAGCAGACACCCAGCCAGCAAAGCCACCCAGATCAGCATCCCAGACTAATTCAGGTGAGATTTCACTCTGGAGCCATCTTTGTGCAACTCCAAAATAAGTGTGAAGATTCTCCTGCTGACTGAGGTCTCAATCCACCAAAGAGACTCTCTGGCATCTTCCACAGCTTTTGGAGGAACTGGGAAATCTTGCCAGAAGATAAAAGATTTGGAAACAAGATGTACTAGGCCAAATCAAGCTGCCAGAGCTCTGCTTTATCAAAAGAGTAGCCCATGAAACCCCAGCAAAATAAGGATGGGACTAGAATTTTCTGAATCACAGCCTCAGATTTGCAAGTCTGACAAATGTACAAATGCACTTGGCAATCAGACTCCCTTTTGTCTTCTTTTTTTTTCCCTCTCCTCAAAATGAAGGGTTGGAAATGCATGAACAGCTAATGAACTGGCATTTTGTGCCAGAAAACTCTGTAGTACTTGACATAACCAGAGACACTGAGCAGGGAATCACCTCCCCTCACTTCATGCGTTTACAATGCAAATGTCTGCATCCCACTCAGTCGCCTCCACTCTGCATCTTTACTGGAGAGGAGCAGGCACTTTCCCCTTGCTATTCATCAGGACTGTTTTACACATCCAGGAGGGCTCTCACCTTAACAGTGCCTATTTATCCCTGTTGCTAAAGAGCAAACTCACCTTAAATAGCTTCCACCTCAACACTTGCACCCAGAGCTAGATGGTTTTCATCAGTTCCTCAAAAACAGCTTCAGAAACTAAGGAGAGTAGAAACACTTTTCACACACTAAACCTCTGGCAACAGTTTTCCTCAATCTAAACCATTACTAGCAACCACTTTTCTCCTTTACAGGAGCTTTCAGGAAAAGATGGATGCAGAAGACTCCTCAAATAAAAATTCTGACATAAATGTTTTGTGATTTCCTAATTAGGATACAATTTCAAGCTAAATTTATGCACAGTGTATTTTAAGTGCAGAGTAACTGCATGATAATGGAGAGAAATTGCTTGTATTGTAAAATACAGAATACTAACAATGTAAATTTCTCATTATCTTTGATATGCTTATGGGAGCATCACCATAATAAACGAACACAGTGTTCAGGAGGCAGTTCTTAGATGCTCACAGGTGTTTTGCAACAGTAACAAATAATACTTAATAGTTCTTTCTTTATTTAAAAAGCTATGAAAGAAGACAGCATTGTCCTGTATTGCTTTGGATTATTCTTCATATTTCTTTACTTTAATATTTTTTCTTTTTTTTTCTTTTTTTTTTTCCTTTTTTTTTTTCCTTTTTTTTTTTTAATCTCTTTTTCTCTCTGTTTGCTCTTTAGCAACAGGGATTCTCCTGCTGCCCTGGAGGTGCATGAAAAACAAACAGGAGCCAGGACTAGTTGGCTGCCTTCAGTTTAATGAGATAATCTATTTCTGAGGCTCAGAATTGAAACAAAAGGCTAAAAGTTCTCTCATTCAATTATAGATAGCTTTCCCAAGGATGCTGAGGATGAAAACATACTAAACAGAAACCAACAGGATTCCTTCAAGCTGCTGTTGTATGTGTCAGGCAGCACTTTAGGAAAGGTTAATACACATCAATGCTTGCAGCTTACCTGTTCTCTGCGTTGGGGTCGTTGTGCACGCAGGTGACTGTGGCGCTGGTCCTCGCATTGTCTGTCTCCTCTTGAACCCCCCACTGGTCTGCATCACTGACCCTGATGTCTGTGATCTTCACACCTGGGCCAGTCCGTGTTCTGTTGAGGAACAACAGGGATTGCTTTAGTTTACAGACCTCCTACGAATAAAGCCAGAGAGATAAACAAGGACTATGAAAGGCAAACATTCCCTCTACCATTAGTAACAGACTGATACATTGCAACTGTAAATCAGTCTGCTTTAAAAATATAAACCGGGTCCAATCATTTCCAAGAGATGAAGTATGAGTTTCATTATGTGCAAAGCCAGTTAATTTGCAGCTTGAACAATGTGAAGAGAATGAAAATGCTTTCTGCTTCAGTGGCACCAGTTTGGTATAAATGAAACAAATGTGACTAAGCATAAGTTGATTTAATTTGTTGTGTCTGTCCTGCGGTTTAAGATGGAGAATCAGAGCACTGTGAATGTAAAATATATCCTCCTGCTTACAAACCTTTGGGAGCAAGGTGCCTTTTAATATTAAGGCAATCTGCATGGATAAAGTATGTTTTACTGCTCAAGAACTGTAGTGCAGGCAGGAAAGAGAAGGAATACATTACCCTAGATGTGGGACTGAGGGATGAAAATAATTACACCATTGTAGTGGGATCTATCAAACTGGACATGTCAAACACTTGCTGATGAAAATAATATGATGCTGACATGGAAAATCTTGATTTCCTAAGCTTGTCTAGAGTCACAAAGCACTTTTAGTAGTTTGTAAATGTTACCATATTTTCATTTGAAAAAAAAAGTCCATACTCCAGCAGGGCTCAGCATTAGGAGTAGTGCCAAAGAATAGGAAATAAACTGCTCTTAATAGCAGAGATTTCATTTATGCAGCTTGAGTCCCAAAACAAGCCTGGGATTCAAACAGGAGTGCTGCAGATATGCCTGGAGAACAATTAGGCAGAAAGCAACTGTTGTAGTACCATGTTGGCCACTACTGTGACTTAATTAATTAAAAGAAAAACCAAGAGGGACCTCTTAGTTGTATGGTGGAATAAAACAGCACTGCTGAGACTTGAAGCGTTACTTAACAGTGAATTGTGATAGATCTGCCCTGATGCCTCACATTCAGTTCATGCTCATGTTACACTATTAAGAATTTCCTTTAGTTTCTGGCTGAGTTCACAGGTTTGGATAAAAGAACTTCAGGAGTCAGTGGGTGGTCTTCTCCTCTCCTTCATTCTGCTTTTATGATATCCTTATTTTTACCTGTTCAGCTTTATTAACTTAATGGGCCAAATTCATAGGAATCACAGAATGGTAAGGTTGGAAGGGACCTCAAGCATCACCTAGTTCCAACCCCCTGCCACAGGCAGGGACACCTCCCACTAGTACAGCTCTCTCAAGGCCTCATCCAACCTGGCCTTGAACACCTCCAGGGAGGGAGCATCCACAACCTCCCTGGGCAACCTGTGCCAGTGCCTCACCACACTCACTGGATTAACATCCAGTCTAAATCTTTCCTCTGCCAGTTCAAACCAATCGCCTCTTGTCCTGTCATTACAAGACCTTGTAAATAATCCCTCCCCAGCCCTCCCCTAGGCCTCCTTCAGATACCAGAAGGCAATTCCAAGATCACCTGGAAGCCTTCTCCTGCCCAGGCTGCAGAGCCCCAACTCTTTCAGCCTGTCCTCACAGCAGAGCTGCTCCAGCCCTCTGATCATCTTCGTGGCCTCCTCTGGACCTGCTCCAATACTTCCATGTCCTTCCTGGGCCGGGGGCTCTAGAACTGCACACAGTTCTAACTCTGCTTTCCCTCATCTGACTTACCTCAGCTTCCACCACTCTCAGGAAGTTATATTTAAGGCCTCTAAGACAATGACCCTCAGCTGTGTCATGTTAATTTTAGGTTATAAAAGAGAGCTGGAGGTGATTCTTTCTCCCTGTTCTCATGAGACCCTATCTGCAGTCCTGCTTGCATTTTAACCTAGACAGGAGAAGCCTCTGATGAGACCTCAGAGTAGCATTCCAGTACCTGAAGAGGGGCCACGAGAAAAACAAGCAGGGACTTTTGTCAAGGGTAAGTGCATGAATTGAAGTCAGTAGTTTGGAAATTCTGCTTTAAGCTGTATCTCAGAGAAACTTCTAGTTACTTATTAGTTCTGTCAGGCCTTAAGTGCTGTAAGAAAGCCTAAGAGTAATTCCAGGAATGATGTTTTGGGGTGAAATGTTGACAAAATATGCAGCATAGTGAGTAAATTCCCAAAAGTGTGGTTCTCTGAATAAAGATCACTGACCATAGAATTGTAGAATAGGCTGTGTTGGAAGGGACCTCCAAAGGTTCAACCATCCCTGCCCTCAGCAGGGACATTCTCAACTAGATCAGGTTGCTCAGAGTCCTATCAAGCTTCATTTTGAATATCTTCAGGATGGAGCCAGATGATCATGCTTGCATAACCAATCTGACGGAATTTTTTTCCTGTAAGGAGGGAATTTTACTTGATATTTTTCTAACCATCTCCTTCCTGTTTCTCTGCAGACATCCATATCTCCAAACAACAGGCCTCAAAAGCTTACGTGCTGTTGTCTCTTCCTTTTGCAGAGAAATGTTCATTTATTCTTTAATAATTACACTGGACCAAGTAATTCCTGTAAGACACCTACATAGCTTCATTTCAAACTGACTTGTAATTGACATGAGATATTGAATCTGTTGCTGGAGGCCTAATTCTCTATTTTTTTCATCAGACTTTTGTTAACCACTCCAAAAAAAAAGTCGTCAGGGTCTGACCAAAAAAAAAATAATTAAAAAAGGCAGCCCAAACCACAGTTTTTTAATTTCCTCTTTCAAAGCCCAAATTACAACTTTTTAAACTAATTCACCTCCCCTCCACCTACTCAATTTACCATCTTTGTTCTTGACAACTTCTGGAAACATCTACTCTGACTTTCCACCCAAGTCACAGCCCTGGATAACTGAAGAGCAGGACACAATGTGGCGAGAGGGCATGGGACACGTAGGGCAGCTGAATTTCACCCATGATTTCAGCCTTTTTTCATCTGTCAGGAGCTTAAGTCCTCGCACACAGATTTCAAACTACAGATATCTTCACTCTGCAGCATTTACTTTTGTTTACTCTAATCTGAATCTAGCAGGTCAGTTTACCCCTACAAGAATGAAAAGCAACATGGCGCAACTCCCTGCCGCACTTGAGCAGGCTTTAACCATGCAGGACCCTGTGCAGCTCCCTGCTTCATGAAAGATGAAGCTGCTGCTCCTTTTCACCTCCATCAGTGGTCCTCATATTGCACAGGGGTAAGGATGCAAGAACCTCAAATACCCACATCTCTCTGCATGCCCAGGTCTTCTAATCCCTCCAGACATAGTACCCCAGAACACTGGCTTCCCTCTTGGGCAAACCCCTGAGCTGTGTCTACGTCCCTCAGCTCTGCTGTTTCTTCTCATGTGTTTGAATACAGCTACCAACTGCTTTTAGGAGAATCTTGACTGATATTCAGGCAGGCTGATGCATGTCCTGTTGGCTCATGGCTTTGCTTCTGCTTCAGGGCACCGTCCTTTACAGGAGGCCTTCTGGTTTCTGGCACTGCTGTCTTGTTGACTTTGCCTACAACTTTGACTTGCTGTGTATCCAGTGCCTTGCTGGGTTAGCACCAAGTGAACATCTCATGCTCTGCTCCCCAGCCACGTTTTCCAAAAACATCTCAGAACACTGCATTTTAGGAAAATTTCCAGCCTAATCCCTGCAATGCATCTGCTCTGGTGGGCTGAGACAAGATGTCGTTTTGCATTTTTGGATATCAGTAGAGCCAGAAAGGTTGAAAGAAGGAAAAAAAAAAAATGAATTCAGCTTCTCACTTGGGAAAAGTCAAGAAATTCAAATTAAGCCAGCCTACATATGGGAGGATTGAGCCTACTGTTCTTCAGAGAAGTGATTCATATCTTTAAATCTGCCCTCAAACTCCACAGGCACAAAAATTATTGTAAGTGTTGGAGAGTGAGGCTTTGGGAAAAAAAAAAAAAAAAAAAAAGAGTAAGAAATTCCCACCAGAGCTGATGTTAACTGGAGAAAGAATGGTGAATGGCTGATGCATGAGCTCAGGTGCTGGGGGTTTTGCCCTGCTTTATGCTGGGATTCAACTACAAGCCTGGGTGGATCATTTAGTCTTCTATCTCTCTTCCCCATGTGCAAAATACTGGGAAGTGCTGCTCCTCCAATTCAAAGGGAGCTAGAAGGATAGTCACTTGAGAAAAAAATGTTGTCATTCAAATTTATCAGCTGACAAAAATTCTGCCATCTCTGGGCTTGAAAACATGGAAGTGAGAGGAGACCTCATTAATGATTATAAATATGTAAAGTGTAAGTGCCAAGAGGAGGGAGCCAGGCTCTTCTTGGGATTGCCCAACAACAGGACAAGGGGCAACGGGTGGAATTTGAGGCATAGGAATTTGCATGGAAACATGAGGAGGATTTTTTTCACTGTGAGGTGACAGAACATTGGAACAGGCAGCCCAGGGGGGTTATGGGCTCTCCCTTTCTGAAGATATTCAAGATCCACCTGGATACATTCCAGTGTGATCTGCTATAGGTGATCCTGCTCTGGCAGAGGGGTTGGTTGGACTAGATCATCTTTTGAGGTCACTTCCAGCCCCTAACCTTCTGTGGTTCTGTGTGAAACAACCTACTGAAGTATTTCAATGAAGTGTGACCCAAGAAGTAACTGTTATCACTGAGATGGTTTCATGCCTTTTTCTTAAAAGATAGTTGTGAAATAAATTTAAAAAAAAAAAAAAAGAGAGAGAGGAAAGGAAAATAAAATAGAAACAAAACGCAACAGCCAGTTGGAAATTTGGCAAAACTGCCATTACATTTCCACAAAATACTTGCTTTCCAAAAAGCAGAATTTTTAGACATAAAACTGTCCTGTTAGAAAGCACTTGTCTACCTTTAAAATACTACAACTTGCATGCCATTTTGACAATGCAATTAGCAGAGAAGCAAATGAGCCAGAGGAATGCTGCATGAGCTCACCAGAAGCTAGCCTGCAACAGGACCCCCATATCAAAGCCTGTACCACAAAGGAGGTGACCACTATGTATTCATGGTACTCTCTTCTGTAGAGGTGGAGGGAGGTCTAACAGGAATTTGACACCCCCGAGCACTGTCCTATAATTACGTCTCTAAGATCTTAAGAGGAGGTACCTGGAGTGGGGAGTGTCAAAGCTACCCAGAACAGGGAATTGACGCAACCGTTGCTTCACGACTGAATTCAGACCTCTTCTCTAGCTATAAAGGCAGGGTAGAGGAAGCTGCATTCAATTTAGGCTGCTGAATACATTTGGTATGCCTGGCAGTAGATTTTCCCCTGAACAGCGTGCTCTCCATTTACTGTAGAATATAAAGATGGAAACATGATAGACTGAATGGAGCGGGCAGGCAGAAGCATCCCCAGCCTGCCAACTTGGAGCAAACAGAAACTCTTTTAAAATGCAATCCCAGCCTTAAATGTATGCAACCCCATGGATTGGCCACTCTAAACCTCTTCTCTCTGCTATTACAACAGAAGGGAAGGAGAAGACACAAGCAATCACCAGGGCTGGGAAGTAACTTAAGAGCTGCTAGAGGGATTTGAACAGCTGAGCACTTAGTGGAAGTGGTGCAGGGACTTCTACTGCCTCCCAGTCACTTAACTGCAGGATCTGAAAGGTAAATGCTTGCCTGCAATACACCCCCAGCAACACTCCAGGCAGCAGTACTTGGGAAGTAAAATCTCAGCAAAAGGAACTTTAAAATAGAAACAGAAGGAAAAGATATTTAGGAAATAAACCAGGAATGTGCTCACAGCAGATGGAAAATGCTCAGAATGATGAGAAAAAGAGGGGTTTTCAAGAGCTATTTTAGAAACCCTCTTCTATTTCACCACCACCACCCCCCCTCCATGGGCAAAAACATGATCGGAGCTGAATTCTCTCTCAATGACGTACTGGTAATAGTTATGATAATAAATTTAATTTGTAATATCCAATCATTTCTGTATTCAGCCATTTGACAGGGATTTTTAGCCCAATTAAAAATAAAATCATTATCTTTTCCCCTACAGGAAATCCAAGCCGTAGGCCAGTTTAGTTAACTTGCCTAAAATCATATTCTCTGCAGAGGCAGAATGAGGGTCAATACATCCTGTTTCCCAAGCGTACACTTCAGCTAGAGAACCCCTACCCATCTGTAAGACCAAACCACAGCAGAGCTGAGTCATTCTGAGCCCTCACAGAGCATTTTACGGTTTGAAGAATTGCACAAACAGGCAGCAATTAGTAGTGAACAAGGTCCCTGGGGAGCTTTTAGTTAAAATACATGTGGTTTAAGATACATTAAGCCAAGGAGTATAAATTAAAATAATCACTGAATACAGACATAAGACCCAGAGACTTTTGGGGTGTGGTGAGCTGAGCAGTGTCTCTGTAGAGAAGGGAGTAGAAGCATCCCTGTATTAGAGAAGGAAGTAAGTAGATTTTGCTGGCAGATATCAGGAGAAGAGGGTATTTGAGTCGTAGTTGCTACATCCAAGTGCATTTCTCAGCTGTTGGGCGGGAGACAGCGACAGTCAGGAGCTCCCTGGTGTGTGCGTGTGTGCATGAAAGCAAAACCACTCAGGAAACACTATAGCAGATGGAGGGCTGAGGTGGGACCAGAGCTCCACATAAGAGAAGCAGCATCTCCCTCTTTTGCATCTTCGTAACCTTCTTGGCCAAAATTCTCTAAGGATAACCCAGAAATACTAGAGAAATTAGGTGAGATGCAATGACAGGACTAGGGGCAATGGGTTTGAACTGGCAGAGGGAAGATTTAGACTAGATGTCAGGAGGAGGAAGTTCTTTCCAGTGAGGGTGGTGAGGCACTGGAACAGGTTGCAGCTGCTCTCTCCCTGGAAGTGTTCAAGGCCAGGTTGGACGAGGCCTTAAGTAACCTGTACTAGTGAGAGCTGTCGCTACCTATGGCAGGGGTTTGGAACTAGATGATCCTTGAGGTCCCTTCCAACCTTACCATTCTATGATTCTATGAGATGAAGTCACCTATAACACAAGGCAAAACTAGGAGTTATGCCTAGAGCTGACAAGGACTACTTTGGGATATTCACCACAAGCCCAGGCAGTTCTCCTGCTCCTTTTGTAAACATACTAGTCACACAGTATCCTGCACTGGCCATGCAAGACCAGTCTGGGGGTACATAGATGTTCTGCTACTGTGGGCAGATATTTGCTAGTGCCCCACCTAGCAGATGTCATCCTGCACGGCTTCATCTTGTATGGATGTCAGATTTACAACAGGTCAGAGGATCAGGTCCTAAATCTCCATCACCTAAGCAACTGTTTATTTTCTGAAGTATTTTCCCAAGAACTTTACTTCTTTGTCCTCTCATATTTTAACAGACCTGTCATAGATTTATGTTCAAACTACTTCCCCATCAAATTCTCCTTAAAATAGCAGCACTAAGCCAGCTGTGTTTGTTTCCATGAATCCATATTAATGTCACCATAAGTAAAGCTATCTTTCCAAGGATGTAAAATATACTTCAAAATACATGAAGATCCTGTGATGATCCAACCCCTCTCCAAGAGGTCACAAGTGTAGAAGCACAACTTATATGCTGTTTTATTGCAAAGCAGAAAAAAAAAAAAAACCAGCTTGCAAAGCCCTGTGTAGGGATGTAGGTAGATGGCAGGCAGGTGGCCATGTGGAACAGAGGACAACTGCAAGGCACTTGACAGAAGAAAACCCCAAGTAAAAGGGTTTAACTGATGGGACTGGTATAAAGCCAGTGGCAATTAAGTGTTACCAGTGAAACAAAGTGGGAACTCATGGTGGGAAACAAAAAATCATGTTCAATCTTGGGGATTAAGACATCTCAATGCTTAAGAGACAGAGGCAGCAACTTCCAAAGTTAAATGGAGTTTAAATGGAGACTTGACCTCTACATTTCCTGCTAAAAACTTATTTTAGTGACTGTTCCTTCATTGCAAGTCCAATGCATAATTGGCCCAAACTTGCTTTCATAACTAGATATGCTGTGCTGTGTCTGCCTTGGCTCCAGTTCCCCCCAAAACGCCTACCCACTGCAGGGTCAAAGCGCTCTTAGCCACCACACACCCCGTGGAAATGTCCTTTCTCTGTCTCATGACATCAGCACTCTCTCACCTTTACACAACATCAGGAAATTTGCCTTTCCCTCCCTCAACTTCTCTCTGCATCTGTTATTTTTATATAACCTTTTGTAGCTGTTTTATTGAACCCTGTCAAGCATTTGGGGATGCAGTTTCAATGAAAGCAGTTATTATTGTCGTGTATCAGAATATTTCTATCCAACATGCACTCAAGAAGAAAGTAAATGCCAAAGCAGTACACAGGACAAAGCAGGCAAAACAGGGACAGAGACCAGCTTGGTGCAAGGCAGGAGCAACTCTGATCAACACACATGGCAGCACACATGAGAAAAAAAACAACTCAGAGAACAGAAAATTCTTTGAAATCATGGCAGGGATCAATGCTAAAGGTTTAGAATGCTACAATTATCACTCTTCTAATAAAAAGGTGAAGCTATCAGCATTTTTTTTTTCAGCTCATCAAATGTTTCAAAATATGCTAAGCATCAAGCTCCCTTGCATATTGGATTCTGAATAATGAAAAGAGTAAACAGGATTTTAATTTGGATTCTGACAGTAAAGTACTTTCCATGTGATAAATTAACTATTAAGGAAGACAAATTAACACAACCTACCCTTGAGTACAATGGCTTGTGATTTGGAGGAAGCTTTTGCAGAAGCGTGATCAAAATAAGGCAGGATGAGATGATGATGGGGGGGGGGATTTTATCAAAATTCCTCCCTTCTCCTTTCCAAACAGCATGTATAACTCCTCCAAAACAAAACAAAACAAAACAAAAAAAAAAAAAAAAAAAAAAAAAAAAAAAAAAAAAAAAAAAAAAAAAAAAAAAAAGCAGCACATTTCCTCCAAAGCCTCACATTTTTCCCCAAGAATGTCTAAACACTTTAGGAGAGATCTTCAGCTGCTCTAGATCACCAGAGATTGATGAATTTTATAGTGATTATTTAGTACCAAAAACTTACATTTCACATCTGCAAAATGCTGTATTTCCATATCCTATGGAAAATTGTCAGGTTTCACTTTTTTTTTTATTTTTTAAGGAGAAATGCCATTTTAAGATTTCATATTTCAGCAGAAACTACATCTTTCAATCTACTCTTTCAGGTGAGAGAAACCAGCAGAAAGATATCCAAATTGGCTTGAAATTAAAGCTATTAATTTTTACTTTTATTTATTCCTGTCACAAACCAGACCTGTTTGTAGAGGTTTCCAACACTTCTATGGAAACCTAAGAAGTTCTGAAGTCTTTATGCAGTATGAGATGAAAACACCATCTCCCACAGTAAACACTGCTTGCTTTGAAATATGTAAACAGGGAATTTTGTCCCTTTGGGAGAAAAGGGGCTGCTAAGAACTCAGGCAGGAGACATTGGGTCCAATTCTATATCGGGCAACGAGGCTGGTGAGAGGTCTCGAGCACAAGCCCTATGAAGAGAGGTTGAGAGAGCTGGGATTGTTTAGCCTGGAGAAGAGGAGGCTCAGGGGGGACCTTATTGCAGTCTACAACTACCTGAAAGGTGGTTGTAGCCAGGGGGAGGTTACCTTCTTCTCTCAGGCAACCAGCACCAGAACAAGAGGACACAGTCTCAAGCTGTGCCAGGGGAAGTTTAGGAGGTGAAAGTTCTTCACTGAGAGAGTCATTGGCTACTGGAATGGGCTGCCCGGGGAGGTGGTGGAGTCACCGTCCCTGGAGGTGTTCAAGGCAGGTTTGGACGTGGCACTTGGTGCCATGGTCTAGTCTTGAGGTCTGTGGTGACAGGTTGGACTTGATGATCTTTGAGGTCTCTTCCAACCCTGGTGATACTGTGAACCAAGACATTTTAGTAACCATTACCTCTCTGAGCAAGGTCAAAATGGGAATGAGGATGTTTATTCATCTTTGCTCAGAACTTGATTGAGGGGGAGAAAAAAATTACTATTCCTATGGATTCCTACACTGTTCATTTGTATACTTAAGAACTGTACAACTACTGCATTCCAATATATTTCTGCAATTTCCCAGCAGGTACTTAAAACTCCAGGTCAAAGTCCTGCAGCAATTGGCATTTTCTTAATAAAACTAAAAGCCCAGATTTGAGTCCACCTGAAAACATTGTTGGACCTTTGACATATAAATTACTTTAATTACAGTATAAACAAATGTGGCTCTAGATTGTGCTGAAAGCTCTTAAGCTCCAGCAAGCTCTTTGCACCAGCAGAACAGGTCTAATGTTTGGGTTGCTGCACCAGCATTCCACTGGCACAGCTTCAGTGACTCCTGCGATACCAGCATGGGGGAGCAGCTTCATCTTCCATGCTTTACCTGCTTGGAGGGCAGGAAATATTACCTGCAATGTGAAAATAAATACAGAATTCCTAAAACTCACTTGGCACTTTGCACATTCAAAGTATCCAATAAACCTGATCTGTTATCACTATTGATCAAAAGGAGACAGCAGGACTTTTTCCAAGTCTAAACAACCCTCACACTACCAAACAGGGCCTAAGGTCCCTCTCATTAGGATGCACAACCAGCACACACCTCTGCCTGCCCTGAAAGATCTTTTCCTTTGTTCCACTGCCTCCGTTCAGTCAACTGAGCTATGATGTGGTCATTATTCAAAGAGCTCCAGAGTGCCTGCTGTCACACACCCTTAGACATCTCCAAGAATTGAAGTCTGTGCCCTCTTTCCTCCAACACAGTAACCTGTGGTCTACCTCCTCTGTAGAGAGAAGAGGTAAAATGCTGGAGTAGCTTTCTGTAACACATGTCTAAGGAACAAAAATCAAAGCTAGCTCAGTTTCTTCAACCTTTCTCTGAAAGATCTAAACCACTCAGACTATGTCCTTTACCTTGAAATAAATACAATGCTGTAGTAGATGAAATTCTTCTTTAAAGCCCAATAGAGGCAAAAATGCATTACCAAGTCTGAAGGTGTCCAAAGTATTTGAACTTGGAATTCTTGCAATCATGCAGAAACTCAGCTTTGAAAACTATAATGAAAAAAACAAAGTAAGTCAGAGGTTTCCTCCTGCAAAGACAAAGATACTTAGAGGTTTCTTTTTATTGGAGGCTCCTTTCAGAAATCAGCACTGCAAAAATGTTTGCAGCCTGGATAGAGTTCAGGCCTCCTGGGAGACAAAAAAAATTTTATAAAGAGGTCATTTTTCCACCTCTACAAGTGACCAAAAAAAAAAAAAAAAAAAAAAAAAAAAAAAAGAAGAAAGAAAAAGAAAAAAGACTCTGAAGGTCACAGCTTCTGGAAACACCTAAACAACAAGTTAAAAAAACTTTCCATCCATCTCCCTGTAAAACTACATAATGAGCTCCACAGCACTGTCTTGGTCAACTCTGTATGGGGGTGTACAGCATCTTAAACAGTCCATCAGTGTGGCTGTGGGTGTACAGCATCTTAAACAGTCCATCAGTGTGGCTGTATTTGCTCCCCTGGTTGTATTTCTCACCCTGGAGACCCACACACTGCAGTTTATTAAATTCAATCCAGACTTTTTACAGATATCAATGTTGTCCCAGTTTGAGACCACAAGCTACCCAGGACTGGAGGACAGAAGTGACTCTTACTCCTTTTGGAGAGTAAGAATGAAGATACTGCACACTGGTTGGAGCTTCAAAGAGAGATTCTATTTACAGGTGCATATATGCAAAAGGCAACCAGGTACAATGGATACATCCACAAGCTAAGCCAAGTCTATCGGAGTAAAACCATCTAGAATCCTGCACCACTCCCAACCTCAACAGGCCTACAAGTGGGGCAGAACTGTCCTCCCCATATCTTAGGCTTACAAGGCCTCTTCAGGCTGCATGACACAGCTCAGCATTCCCTGACAGCTGGTAGCCATCTCTCACACAAACCATGAGATAAAAAGGGATGCATGTTCTTCCCAGAGAGCAATGGAAAGGGAGGAGAGAAGGGAAAGAGGAGCAGTACCAACCAGGCACTGACTTATGATACTGGAAAACAGAACAGAATAACAACATCACAACATCTTGGGATGACCAGATCCATCCCCTGGGATGGGTCTTAGTCTCTAGTTTTCTTAAGGGAACATTGGATCCCTCAAATTACCACAAGCATATATGACTTAGGATCAAAAAAAAAGCTTTCCTGGATGCCGCTGAGTACTACAGTCAGCCCTAGAGTTTGCTGTTGTGATGGTTTGGGAGTGCCTTGCCCCCACACACACTTTATAAAATCACCCAGACTAGACTGGAAGTTAAGGACTGAAGCTCTATTTACAGCTCAGCACAATGTACAAGCAGATATATACACTATATACAGGTATATTTACAGAAATATACAAGTTAAAGGGAATACAGAAACACAACACCCCTCCCAGAAATCAGAGTCCCCAGGAGGGGCTCCCAACCACCCTTTCACCCCCTTCCCACTCCTCTACCTTACCCCAGGGTTTGCCTTACCTACAAGGTGAGTTTAGAGGATTGGCCAGGGGAGTTAGAAGAAGAGTGGTTAGTTAGGTTAGCAGAGAGGCCAAGACCAAAAGAGCTAGAGAGCCCGAGACCCTCTGTGTGTCTTATCTATGTTGTGTTCTTGTTCATATATGTCTCAACAAGCCTATGAGTGAAACAGACATCATCGTTTTCTTTTCACAGCCTATAATATATTTTTTCCATTAAAATATTCCAATTAGCCTTAAACCAGTACAGTTGTATTCTATGGACTGTTTGTGGTGAAAACTCCTCAGCTGGTCATGCATCCTAATGAGAGGGACGTTAGGCCCTGTTTGGTAGTGTGAGGGTTGTTTAGACTTGGAAAATGTCCTGCTGTCTCCTTTTGATCAATAGTAATAACGGTTAGATCAGGTTTATTGGATACTTAGAATGTGCAAACGTAATTTGTAGGTTGTGGTTGCAAATCTCCTGACTGGCAGACGACCAGAAGAGGCCAGTGGGAGTCAGTTTGTGGCTAGTCCTGAAATGAGTGTGTAGTCTGGCCCAAAACGTTACACAATGGCAACACTCTGCATGCGCTGAGTGAGGTCTCACCTTGACTTTCACACAGCAAATGTACCTCTATCAATGGCTTCAAAAGTGCATGGGAGATGACCAGCAGTGAGGTTGAAAGGCAGATAACACATGAACACATGTCCTCCTCTTCAGAGATGAGGCAAAAAGCAAGACACTCAGCAATGGTCATCCTTAGCTAAAGGATTGCTTAAAACTGCACCAGTTAAAAAAAAAAAAAAAAAAATACAACCACAACCACAACAACAAAACTTTTAAAAGAGCAGATTTTTAGAACATCTTTACACCTCTAACTTCTACAGAAACAGTCACAACCCTTAGCACATCCAACAACTGCTTAAGAGCATGAAGTGGTCTTTAAGGGAGCTAGCTTACATTTTTGCATGCTTACTTGCTAGTCTGCATAAAAAAGCAGAACAGAAAAGGTTGTTATTAGGAACTTCACTTAGGCTGTGACAAGGAGACATTGACCTGAGCACAATGGATGGAGTTAGAGGAAGGACAAAAAGCACAGCAGTGAAAATCCTTCCAGAATTAAAAAGGCCACAAGAACTTTGCTTGAACTACTAGATGTTGTTTTTATTGGATTATTTTATGGGGTTTTATGTTGTTTAATCGAAGAAAGAAAATGGATGCCATAAAATATGCAGAGCTAACTGGGGCTGCAGAGTACATTGCTGAATATTGCTAGTAATGCCATTTCCCCTTCACTGTCAAAAAATAAAAATATCATTCTTTATATCCCTGTCACATGGAACAGTAGTCCTCTCATGCTTGCCAATCAATCATCCTGGAGTGCACCTTTACCTTGAGCAGAATGTGCTAGGACGGTGAATAAGGAAAGCTCAGGAAATAATCTCCCTTTCCACAAGATAGAATTCAATTTCCAGCATAGCTCAGACCACTACTTTTCTTGAAAAGGTGGCATCATATATTACAGCAAAAAAAGCATTTTTCCACTGCTAGTGAAAACTTTAGTGGGCATTATGATTATGTGGTTTGTACTCCAGGCACCAATGACCACCAAGCAGGCTAATAATGTGTGAATTCTGATGAGAACCAGCCCTCCAGCTGGGATAAAACATCAAAGACATTTTTCCCCTGGTTTATTTTTTACCTTCTGCTTTCTTCACCGTGAGACTTTATTTTTCTAGCTGCAGACAACAGCTTTCCACCATGCTCCTAGAGAGAGAGCATTTCACAAAGACATTATACCACTCTGCTGCTCAGGTAGCCCTAGCTAGCCCTTTGCAACCGTCCCAACAAGATTTTCTCTTTGACAGCCCCAGTTTGCTTCCTTCAGGAGCTTTTTGAAGACTCTCTGAAGGCAGATTGAGATTTCACCAACAAATCTTTGAATCCTCCTTTGGATCTCAACAGATTTGGCAGGGATTTTGCAAGTCTCAAGTTTTTTCTCTCTTTCAAGAGCAGCAGACAAAATGTGTGTGTCAGAGACTGGCAGGGTCCATAATCTGCTGCTATGAAGTCCAGACGATGCCCCACAAATGGATGGTGCCAAAGCACTGGCTCACTGGGTTGGCCTGTAATGTTTCTAACCATGAAGACAAGGAGACAGTTTTTCCCCTCCAGATGCCCTGAAGCTCCGAGTCCTAGCTTTTGCTCTGCAGATCTGGCCAAAGTATCATTCTGCAAGCTGGTGCCTGACAGATTCCAGCAGCCCCAGAGCCTGAGATGGGCAAAAAGGTCAGGAGGATTCATCCCTCCAAAGTCTGTTGCTCACAGTGCTGCCGCAGCTCAGAAAGCTTACCCAGCCTTGCAAAGCTGTCAGGAAAATTTACCAGCCACCATACAGAAGTTGCTTGCCGTTTACCACAGTGATTGATGGTAATGCAAGAAACTAATGGCATTTCACTTGCCTGTCGAAAGGAATTACTCACTCTGGGCCAGCAGGACTGGGGAAGGATTCTTTAATCCTTGCAGCAATTTTTAAATTAAACTCTAGTGTTTACAGGGCTGAAGACCAGTCAGAGGCAGCAGCCCGCTCCAGGATGGATTCAAACATGATAGAGCACATGGGCAGATAGGTCTGGCAGGGCAATAAAACTGAGCAAAGGAAGCTGCACACTGCACTTCTGACTTCTTTGGAAAAGGTTTACAGATTGCACAGGGGTAACTCCATTTGCAGACTGTTAATTCCTAATGAAGACCTAATTTTAGTACTGTGTATGTTACCAAAAGTTGGGGAAGTGACAGGACAAAAAGGCCACAATCAGAAACTGAAGACGACTGATCTAAGGTGCTCCCCTGTGGTCTATATGTGCAGAAGAGTACAGTGGTAGAGGAGGTCAATTTACTTCTTACATCAGTTGTTGCTAAGATTGTTTCCTCTGTGATTCTCTCCTTCCTTCCAAACACCAGTACCAAACCTTCATTTTTCCTTTAGTGTTTTTCCTTCACCATTTCAACCGTCCCATGTGCCACCAGGACTATTCTGTTCTGGGTTTACCTGCATTATCAGCATTCCCCATTTATGGACAGCAGAGCCTTCATCATGGTTCAGTAACATCCTCATTAAATGAGTTACTTAGACAGTCAGGGAGCAGACAACATTCATTCATTAGCTGACAGGTCTGGCCTGAAGGACTGAAAAAAAATGTCCTGCACCAGGAGACAATTCTTACAAGCAGAAACACAGCAGGCTCCTACTACCACCAGGGAGTTTCAGTAAGAAATATATCAAGGGACATCACACAAAACTTTTGAGGACAGGAATGAGCCACTCTCAGTTTTGATTTTGGTAAGTCTCTGTGTTCTTGACCAGCCTTTATGAGTCAAGCTCCTACACATCCTTGGAAATCAGATGAAAAGTTGACTCTGCAAAAGGTCATGAACAAGAAGAACAAAGAAGGAGAGGAAACAATTCATGTTTTATGAAGACTGCGCATGTTTAGGTGCTAGCTACTAAAAAGTCACTTAAACTTTCAGCGTTTCAAAGGATACACTGTGTTTGCAATAACAAACACTCTAAAACCAAGCTTTCCCACTGGAGGAGTTTGGGGCACCAAATCAACTCCCTATAAAAATGGCTACAGTCCTTTATAACACATTCAGCTGTTTTCAGTGAAAAACACTCACAGTGAGATATTCTATCCCACAGAGCATTAAGCACTTCCCATCTCTGTTCTGCTTTTTCAGTTCTAACTAGTCCCTAACCCTGTTAGTCATAAATTTGCAATTAATGAGCCTTGTTTGGAGGATGTGAACACTGAAATTGTTCTGATGTATGGGCTCTAACCACAGAAAGACGATCTAATTCAGCGAGGGAATCTGCTGTGCTTAAGGGGGATTCCAAACCTTCAATAAAGGCAATCAGCTGCCAAGTCATTTTAACAAGGGGCAGCACGCTGTGCTCTCAGCTCCGTGGTGTCACACCATGGTCTCACAACTTGGCATCTGGGGACAAAATCGTCTTCGTACATTAAGGATGTTTAACATCTGCTTGTAAACTCAGGGCTGGCCAAAAATTGACTGACTGAAATGAGGATAGTTCAAGTGTGGTTTTCTACCTAACTCCTTAACTATGAGAAACATGCACACTCACACGCATGCTGTTTTGACCTAATATGGCAAAGGATCAATAACCCAGTGCTAAACTAATTATGACTAGTTATGCTTGAGCGTTGGAAGCACAAAAAAAAAAAAAAAAAAAAAAAAAAAAAGTTTGGGAGTT
>VWZE01001176.1:23824-41324 GCA_013396675.1 Eubucco bourcierii
TTCCACCTTCTCACCACCCCTGTACCTTACCCCAGGGTTTGCCTTACACGCAAGGTGAGCTTGGAGGATCAGCCAGGGGGGTTAGAAGAACAGTGAGTAGTGAGATAAATCGGCAGAGAGAAGCCAGAAGCTAGACCGCCCAAGACACTGTGCCCCAGAGAGACTTATCTATGTTTTGAGTTCTTCACTTAAACATCTCAGCAAGCCTATGAGTGAAGTAGACATCACCATGTTTTCTTTTCACAGCCTATAGTGTAATTTTCTTTATTAAAATACTCCAATTAGCCTCAAACCAGCACAGAAAACAGCAGCCACTCCTCTCCTACTTCAAGGGGACAAGAAAAACAAGTGCCTTCATGGCTCTTCATTGAGCCTGGAAGGGAAGAACCATCCCTTGCGAGTCTTCTTCTCCCAGGGTATCCAGAACAGCAGGTTTACCTCTTCAGCTGGGGACACAGGGATAGGCAGGACAGCTCTCCTCTCCAGGCTTGACAGCAGAGAAAACCCAACACACAGTCTCATCAGCTCAGCCTTCTTGTTAACTCTAATAGAAAATGTATTTCCCAGGCCATTAAAAAGCCAATATAGCAGGGGGGGGAAGAAGAAAAAAAAATAAAAATTAAAAAAAAAAAAGTAGATTTTTAACTGAAACAAAGTCACCCATCACATACCCATGGATACTTGAAAACAATTTCCCATGCCTGGGTTGGGGGTGAGGCTTAATTATATTTGAAATGGTTTATAAAATGCACCAAGATGAGATAAATGTTCCTTGTTCTGCTACAGCAGTCACTTTCAGACATATTTCAGGAGGCTAATCCTGGAGACCAGAAGATTAATTCCTGGAGACAAGCGCTTTTTCCCCTCCAGCTCCTCCCCAGCTCTTCAGAGAAAATGACCTGGTCTGATCTTAACACATCTTGAAGACAGAAAGATTAATTATGCTCCTCCCTATTTCATCTTCATGGCACATCGAAGCGACTTCTACAGCTGTGAAACCTTTATTCTCAGGGTCCTTCTGATGGTACTACTGAGATATTCAAAGACTCATTAAACCCAAGGGAAAGTACCATTGACCCAGACTTAGTACAGAGGAGGTGGGACAGGGAGGCTTAAACTTGTCTTGTACTTAAGGTAAAGAGACAGTTGGAGATTTACTCATAAATCAAATTCCCCACCCTTGCAGAGTCACTTATCCTTGCAGCATTCTGCACACAGGAGATGCTGTTGAGACTCAAAGGCTGAGAAATGCAGCCTGGTCCAATGACTCTGCTTGCTCCTGCTGAAGAACCAAGAGATGGAGAAAGCGAAGAAGCTTTATAGTTTAGTAGATACCCCTTTGCACAAATAGCAACTGTTTTCCAACTGCAATACTAACATCAAGCTAGTAATCAGCTTTCAGATCAGCCTCCTGCCAAGGTGGTGTTTGTCAATGCATGCCTGATCATGGTTGTAATTATTTCTTCCAGCAATTACTGTCACAATATCTGACCTTATCCTAGAGTCAAACACCAAGGCGTTAAAGTGACAATATCTTCTGTGCAAGTAATTGCTGACACAAAACCTCATTCTCGATTACTAGTGTCAATAGCTTGTAGATATTAAAAGCAAAGCTGGTATATCACTGGGGCTGAGATTGCTTTCTAATCTGATAGTTAGGCTATAAATTATCTGATTAGCTGATGAAGAGCTTGAGTTACAAAGGCACAGTTCAAAAAAATCACTAAATGTATGGATGACTTCCTTTGATTTTAAATGGCATCGAGCAAGTACTCCATTCTTTCTTCATGGTGCTGTCTTCCTGACTTGACTCTTCACTGTCGAGGCATCATCCTCAATTAACTTCAGGCACAACTGTTTTCAGGTGTAACACTCTGCCTACCAGTACAGCACTAGGCTTCAAAAAGTGTTTCTCCGAGCTACAGTCAAACTCTCATCTATCAGAAATAAAAATATTGTGCTTCTTCCTCACTTTTTTTAGAACTGTGAAACCTCAGCAGTACTATTGCAAACTTTACTTACTACTGGGAATATTTTATCTCATTTTTACCAGGGGAAGCCCCTGCTTTACAGACTATTCCTGCAGTTAAGGTGTCTCTGCAGTTTTAAGTGAAATTAAGTAGCTAATGTCGTATGCGTGGTACTGCAAAGACTAAATTATGATACTAAGGGAAGTCAAGGTTCAATTTCCCTGCGTGCAGCAGGTGAGATATATGCATTGGGAAAGGCCAGATCTAGCAAATGTAATAAACAGTCACAGGTGGATATAAAACATAAATGCAAAATGTACTACTTCGTATTTATTACATCTTTTACATCTAAATTGGGCAGATTTCATTCCACAGATTGAGACTGATCTGAAGTAATTTAGTGGGAGGCTGGTAGTTGAAACACATAATCACATTTCTAGAACAATGTAATTACATTGAATTTAATGTGATTTCCTGCCACTAGTTTAAAAGTGCAGCCTCCTCCACATTCTGCATTTATGCTGAATATGGCACGTGATGTAAAATTGCTTTTGGGTAGCCAGGTAAAGCATTGCAAAAGGGGAGAGAGGTTGCTACAACTCCTCAAATCCTGCAAGACCATCACACGAAGATGTCAGTCATGAAGTGACAGTAAATTCAAATCTTACAATTTTTAGGAGGGTGTTGCCTCGATAGGTGACCATGGATTTTAGATTTCATTTTCATTAAACATCTCACAACAAATAATTTTGCTGAGCTTAATTACTTAGGCACAAGTCAGCTGTGTGTTACAGGGCCAAGGGGTTGGAAGGAAAATTTACTCTTAGCAGAAGAGTTTTCAGGTTTTCCTGTGCTGTAGATACTTCTGAGAGTCCTCTAGTAAAGACTTTTTACAAAGAACAGGCTAATGAATGGACACAGCAGGTCAAACCCATTAAGAACAGATAGAAAATACTAGAAAAAAATTTTAAAGTAATTTAGATTTGAATGTAGATGAAAAATTTGTATCTTAAGCCCAAGGACAAAGGGCTGGGATTTTATCAATTAGGAATAAAACTACACAGCCATCAATATTCATTTAATTCCTACAAAACAGTTAAAATCTGACCTACGAAGTGTGCAAACCAGTGTGACAGGAAGAGTGTGTGTTGACAGCCAATGCCTGATACAGTGTGAAGGTTTGGGAGTTACCCACCCCCCACACTTTAAAAAATGACCCAGACTAGAACTCAGTCGGCTGGAAGTTAAATGATGAAGCTCTATTTACAGCTTTGCACAATGTACAAGCAGATATTTACACTATAGACAGGAATATTTACAGAAATATACAAACAAAAGGTAATACAGCAACACAACTCCCCTCCCAGAGATCAGAGACCCCAGGAGGGGCTCCCAACCACCCTTCCACCTTCTCCCCACCCCTGTACCTTACCCCAAGGTTTGCCTTATGTACAAGGTAAATTAGGAGGATCATCCAGGAGGGGTTAGAAGAAAAGTGGTTAGTGAGGATTAATCAGCAGAGGAGTCAGAGCCCAGAAGCTGCTAGATCCCACCAGCAGCTCCTGTTCCAGCCAAGCGACAGGGAGAGACTCACTTATCTATTGTTTTGGTTAGTGTTCCCAAACAATTCTCCAGCAAGCATATGAGTGAAGTAGACATCATGATGTTTTCCTTTCACAGCCTATAGTGTAATTTTCTCTATTAAAATATTCTAATTAGCCTCAAACCAGCACATACAGAAACAGAAGAATTACTCTTAAAAAAAAAAAACAAACCCTAAGCTTATAGCTGACCAGATGAAATCCTGCAGACCCACCTGATATGAAGCAATTCAAGCAATCTCTTTGCAAAATAATTTCAAATAGCAACCCAAGGTGTAAGGGAAAAAAAAAAAATATATCAAGGCATATTTAACAATTGATTTGCAAACAGAAAGAAAAATTATTAAATTGGTCAGAAATGCTATTTACTGCTGGCAGTTCATTTAGCTTTCTGCAGAATGTCTCAACATTTATATTCCTTCACTGGAATAAATAAGTATTGAAATATAAATGGATAATGAAGCAGATGCTAAAAGACAATAAAAGTGCATAGGATTTTTTTTTTTCCAGCAGAGCAATATAAGCCTGAATGAAATAAAAGTTTAAAAGCAGGTTTTAGAGCTGGAGACTTCTGTGAAAAGTAAATGAACAATAGATTTAAAGCAGTGTAATTATCGATGAATCACAACAGTATGGAAATGGCCCCGGAGAGCTCCAAATGCATTTTAAACTGCAGAGAGGGAGGGCGAAAATGGAGAAAAGAACCCCTGAAAGGAGCCAACGCTGCAGCCCGCTGCTCTATCAATGCTTTTTTTCACTGGTGCCAGTGATAATACAAGGGCCAATAGGCATAAACTAGAACACAGGAAGCTCTACCTAAACAAGAAGGAAAAAATTATTTCCTGTGAGGTTGCTGGAACACTGGAGGAGGCTGCCAGGATAGGTTGTGGAGTCTCTTTCTCTGAAACTTTCGAAACCTGCCTGAACACAAGCCTGAGAAATTTGATGTAGGTGACCAAGCTGGATGGGTTTAAGGGCCATTTGGATGTGGTGCTTAGGGATATGTTTTAAGGTGAAACTTCTAGAGTAGGGTTATAGCTTGGACTTGGTGATCCTGAGGGTCTTTTCCAACCTGGATGATTCTGTGATTCTTTAACAGGGGAGTTGGACTAAAGGATCTTCAGAGATCCCTTCGAAAGCCCACCACGCTGTGGCTGTGTGATAATGTAGCCAAGTCATCTGCATTTAGGTTGCAAAGCCAAACCCTGAGATTCTTCTTGCCATGGAAGAAGTTTTCTCTGGCATGAACAAAACTGCGGGGTGGGGGGGAAATCTCCGGATGGGTAGGCTTGCAAGAAGCCAAGGAGACCTCAGCACCTTTGAGCTGCTTTTCAGCACTGTTGACGCCGAGCACCAGGCAGGGCTCACAGAGCTGGGCGATGCTGCGCTGAAGTGGCAGCGATGTGATGAGTGCAAACCTGTTACAAAAAACAGAGAACGGAAAAGCCTCGTCTGGCAAACGGCAGCGTGCATTATTGATGGCTCAGCAGCCACAAGAACTCGGCACATGGAGAGAATAATGCGTTTGTCATCTCCCTGCCAGGAAAGAACTTGAAGAGAGTTGAAGAGAGGCAGCGTTTCAGCTCCATGCCCACCTCACGACCCCAGTGCACAGTCCCACAGTGCACAGCAGAGAAAGCAGCACGAGCTCAGCTGCAACATCCTCCTGCCGCAGCCGACCCAAATACACTCAACTCCACTGCACATCTGACACATGCTACAGCTCAGTTCTTTCCTTCTGAGTCAGTAGGACTTCCCAACAGCCTCAGTATTTCCAGGTTTTAAATCCTCAGCAGGGTTTCTTCAAAGAGCAAATGCATTTGCAGAAATTAATTTTGGGCTGCAGCATCTTAAAAGGTCCCCATTTCTACATCAGGCAGATTAGTGGCAAAGCATGATAGAAGTTGTGCTCTTAATCAAACCCAAAAATGTACTAGGAAGATTTTCCCTTTGTTTACTGAAAAGCCTACTTTCTTCAAGGTGACTCTAGACAAGAGGCGGTTTGTTTAAACAATAAGAGACTTGCTGGATGCCAGCAGGGCCCCTTTCATCCCTGATCACCTTCTACAGCTCAGGAAGAGAATTCTGCAGAAAGAACGTGGAAATACAGCATGGGAGTCATGACTCTTAGTAAGTTAAATCACTCAGCTGCAAACCAGGAGCAGATGGAAACACCATAATTCAAACTTGGGCAAAAATGGTTAGCAACAAGAAACGATTTGGCTATGGCAAGATTACCACCACATTAACTGGAAGGTCCACCCAACTGTTCCAGACATTCAATATGCAGCAAAAGGACAGTGAGAATCTCTGCTTACCCCCTCACCACTACAACAGTTACATATTCGTATTTCTTTATGGACTAAGTGCAAATTTGCCTTGATTGACTGACATTTCATCACTTAATACATTCATAGCATGTCAAGGGAAAACTTGACTGAATTCCCAATGCTGTACTGATTGAGTTCCTAATAGGAACACTTGTCAGAAGGACTTGTAAGGATAACTCTCAAAATCACACTTGATAGTTGGTAAAGGACTTTCTGCACCTAGAAAGCCTCTCCACCTATGTGCAGGACTTCCTGGGACATGGAGATGGACAGAGTCTCTCGCTTACCAGTTGCCATCAGTCTGTGCCATGGCACCTGGCTGCAGCCACCCTAGTGATTGCACAACACTTTTTTTCCATAGGGCTACATTTGAGATATACAGTTGAAGAACCACAAAACATGAACAATCTGTGGAAGAGGAGATAGGGACTAAGTGAGGGGCAAAAATCTGTTTCAACCCTTCCACCTGCCAAAAAAGTCTCCCAGATGCAAACTACCCAAGCACAGAGCTCAAGGATATACAAAGGACGCAGGAGGTAGCATAACGGGAGGCCAGTGCCTGCCTTAGCTAAAAATAAGGAAAAACAAGGAGGAAAAATGAGTCAGTTGACCTTTGAGCCTTTGGTCAGTGACCCTCTCTGCCATACTATAGGCAGCTTACTGCTGCTCTCAATCTCTGCCTATGAATGAAAAAAAAAGTGCAGTATTCCTCTGTTCATGATCCCTCCTCTGATATTTCCCCATTCATTTAGAAAGGTCTTCAACACAGAGCTTTCAAATTAACCTAAGCTTTTCCAAATTTTTTCCCATCTCTACAGAGACCTGGAAGGCCCTGAAGTGACCTGCCTTCAGCATTCATGATGTGGGTAAACAGGATGCCTGGCTTGCCTTCACCCTGTTTTAATTAGACAGAGAGGGAGAAAACAGTGCTCTTCAATACTTAAAACCAACTAGTTTCAAATAAATATTTAAAGTTGATGTGATTGTTAGATAAGCAGCTTCTACAAAGTGATTGCAAACGTTGCAATTGTTTTGCCACATGGTTGCCAGCAGCTGGAAGCTCCGAGATGCCCATTTCAATCACAAATTTTCCATTTCAAATGCATTTGGCAGTTTGTTCATGGCGAGAAGTGCTTCTCATCATGAGCTTTCAGAATACCACAAGGAGTGAAGCACAGGAGGTTTTTCTCAAAACCTAGGTTAAAGCACAGGTTTCTGTAATCTCTCCTCCTAAATAAATAAATTAAAAAGAGAAGGTGCAGTGCCACATCTTCTGTGCTGCTATTAGGCAGCTGAGAGGTTCCTTGTAGACCAGAGAAAGCCTTCAGTCAGTCCCACAGAATATTTGCAAGCAAATGAAAAGAACAGTGGGAGGAATTGGCTTAAAAGTACATTCACTGTGATTTCCTTTTCTTTAAATACAATAATATGCAACAGCTCCTTGTGGTGTTGCACAGACATTACTACTAACTTTTTTTCCTCCAGCACTTCATTCTTACATCTGCCTTCCACTACCTAACTGTTGATAAAATCCACCCTGCATTATGGGCCAAATCTTAAGGTCTCCACCCAAATTCTCCCTAAAATGACTTCTTAGTAGCATTTGTGCACTATTAAGCATCACAGAGTTCTTTTTTTCTCTAACCAATATCTGAACAAAGAACACAAGAATTAGCCCTGATCATTACTGTAATACTTTCATGTTTTCCACAGTGCCACACAAATGCCTAAAAATACGGCATATGGAGAATGAATGCAAAGTGTCTGCATTTGTACCAGGAACCAATGGCTGAAAGAAAGGAAAAGGATATAGGAAAACTAACCTGGTGGATGCGTTAGTAGAAGCACTTCTGAGTAACTTACCATTTAAAGCACACACAGGACAAATTCATCTCAAGAGTCACTTGAAAGGGAACGGTCCTTAATCAAAATTAATCACAATTAATTTGGCCCTAGGTTTGTGCCACAGAGAGGCAGACTCCCACAGTCAGAGCTGGGGATGGAAGGAATCACATCCACAGCTTCCATCTCTGCTGATATTGCAAATTCTTCTGCTATGCTGGTGCCATCGGAAAATGCTGCAACAGGATTCAGGCCAAATTTGCTTATCGGCTCTGAACCATGAGGCCAGCCAGCGATATGTGCTGAATGGTGCTCTTTTTGAGGATGTCATCTTTCTATTTATATTACCTAATTCTTCTTCTCCAGCTCCCTGTGGCAAACCAACAGTTCAAATCATAGAGTATAAGCTAATAAGGTTATATAAGTGTCCATTTGCTGTACATATGCTCTCCCCCCTCAAGGCAAGCGATCACCACGACTGTGTAGCAAGAGAGGTACACCTTCCATTTTTTATATCTAAGCATATCAGAGTTTTGGTGGTGCTTTGGAGCGTGTATCTGCTGTTGCTAGAGGAGGCTGTGTGGGTAGTTGAGCAAGAAGCAGGCGGCAGAGAGCTGTCATGAAGGCAAAATCAAACACAAACAACAGGTGTTTCACCTCCTGCCCCTTGTCTTCCCCATGAAACACAGCTACACGTGGAATCATAGAATAGTAAGGTTGAAAGGGACCTCAAGGATCATCTTGTTCCAACCCCCTGCCATAGGCAGGGACACCTCCCACTAGCACAGGTTACTCAAGGCCTCGTCCAACTTGGCCTTGAACACCTCCAGGGAGGGAGCAGCCACAACCTCCCTGGACAACCTGTTCCAGTGCCTCACCACCCTCACTGGAAAGAATCTTTCAAGATACTACTGAACAGGTATAATCTTTTTTGCCCAAGTTTAATTCCTCACTCTACCTACATGAATACAAAAAGATTCCTTGATCGTTAAAGAGCAGCTTCCCTGCCTCTTGATGTTTCTCAGTCTTCACCAACAAGACTCATATTTCCAAGTTAATTCTGTTCTCTGACCTCTTCTGGATTTCCTAGCATCACTCTCCAACTCCAGATTTGTGACACAGAGGCAAAATACTTTGCATAAACAACAAAGCTATTTCAAAATAAAGTGGGTGTATGGACACAGATGCTTCCTTTGTTGCAAATATATTTCCCTTCCATGCTTCCACTTAAAATAAATTATATTAACCCCTGCAATCTGCACCCTTCAGTCCAAGGTATGCAAAAATGGCATAGGCCCTGTGACATGGTAGAATTTTGGCTGTAAATCTCTTCTCTCTGGAAGTATCTAGAGTTTAAAACCTGTGTCTAGGAAACCCAAAGCCACATGAAATGAAGTTTAAAGTATATGTTTTTCTTATGTATATTCACTCTTTTTTGTCTGTTTGCTGTGTTCTACCATTAAATTACTCTCAAATTCAGAAAGACCTATTTCTTGATGCAGTGATACAGTTTGAACCTTTCTCCAGAAAACAGAATCCAGGAGAGGTGGAGGCTGTGCTCTTTTACACATATACCTACTGTATAAACATAGCTTCTTATTGTAATCACTTCATAAGGCTGATGCTGCTCCCTCCCTGGCAGTTTGGTGGGCACAGATGCTCTGAGCTCTCAGGGAGACTCACGCAGTGCCACTTCCCAAACTGGCCTCTACCTTCCGTTTTCTGGCCAAATCCATTAATCAAGCCTGATCCGGGGAGTTTGCCTGTGCATGTACTGTAAAATCCCCTTACAGCGCAGTGCTTTCCACTGACAGGAACCTTTGCCAAGTTCTCCCATGGCATGCCAGCCAAGGAGAGCAGACAGCACAAGCTAATGGGGCCTGCACCAGTCCGCTTGCCACACATATGCTGTGTATTCCCTCAGGAGCAGGTCCCTGTTGAAGGGAAGGAGCAGCTTGCCATAGTCCCTGTGCTGCACAGGCTCGAGCAGAATTCCTTTCACATGCCTCTGTGCTGCAGTGTTTCACTCTGTCTATTCTCCTCAGCAGCCTCCTCAGACAATTCTTTTTCTATTCACTTCCTCCCAGCAGTGTTGTATTGCCCAGCTTGGAAACTGCCACGTCTGCCCTCCAGGTGAAGAACTGATGTACTTAGAGTGCATACATTTCTGATGGTCTTTAGAGAGAACATTCATCGTTCCTGTTCTAGGGAATAAAACCGAAGGCTCATAGAATCATTTAGATTGGAAAAGACCTTTAACATCATCAAACCCAATCATCAACCCAGGACTGCCAGGTCACCACTAAACCCTGTTTCTCAGCACTGCATCTGCAAATCTGTTAAACTTCTCCAGGATGGGTCTCCACCACTTCCCTGAGCAGCCTGTGCCAGGTCTTGACAATCCTTTTGGGGAAGAAATTGTTCCCAATGCCCAATCTAAACATTCCCTCATGCAACTTGAGGCTGTTTCCTCTTGTCCTACTGTTTGTTACTTGGGAGAAGAGACCAACCGGCACTTCACTCCAACCTCTTTTCAGAGAGTTGTAGAGAATAATAAAGTCTGCCCTCAACCTCCTTTTCTCTAGGCTGAACAACCCCAGTTCCCTCAGCCATTTTTTATAAGACCTCCAAACCCTTCACCAGCTTCACTCCCTTTCTTTGGACATGCTCCAGCACCTCAATGTCTTTCTTGTACTGTGGGGCCCAAAACTGAACCAAGTATTCAAGGTGCAGCTTCACCAGTGCAAAGTATGGGAAATCAATAACCTTTCTAGTCCTGCTGGCCACAGTTTCTCATAAAAGACAAGATGCTTCCTGGCCACCTGGGCACACACTGGTTCATATGCAGCCAGTTACCAACCACCAGCCACAGACCCTTCCCCACAAGGCAGCTTTCCAACCACTCTTTCCCAAGCTGGTACTGTTGCATAGGGTTCTTGTGACCCAACTGCACCACCTGGCACTCGGCCTCAGCTTATTGATCCAGCCTGCCCAGATCCCTCTGTAAAGCCACCCTACCCTCAAGCAGATCAACACTTCCACCCAGTGTAGTGTCATCTTCAGACTGCCTGATGATGCACATGATCTCCTCATCCCAATCACCCATAAAAAAAAATCTGTCCCAGTACAAAATAATTCCTTGTTTTTCAAACCTCCTGGGTTTTAAGCAGACAAAAACTAGCTGTTCTCAGTTACACTTTGCAGTGTTTTCAAAAACTGTTCACATCACCACTTCTCTCACTGACCTGCCATGGATGACAATATCTCTGCTCTCTTGAGACCCCACCTGGAGTACTCTGTCCAGTTCTGGAGCCCCCAACACAATGAGGACATTGAACCTTTGGAGTGAGTCCAGAGAAGGGCTATGAAGATGTTCAGATGACTGCAGCAGCTCTCCTATGAGGACAGGCTATGAGAGTTGGGGACCTGCAGCCTGAAGATGACTTCGAGGAGACCTTATAGTAGCCTTCCAGTATCTGAAGGGGGCCTACAAAAAGGCTGGGGAGGGACTATTTACAAGGTCTTGTAATGACAGGATGAGGAGCAGTGGATTTAAACTGGAAGAGGGAAGATTTAGACTGGATGTTAGGAAGAAGTTATTTACAGTGAGGGTGGTGAGACACTGGCACAGGTTGCCCAGGGAGGTTGTGGCTGCTCCCTCCCTGGAAGCATTCAAGGCCAGGCTGGATGAGGTCTTGAGCAACCTGTTCTAGTGGGAGGTGTCCCTGCCTATGGTGGGGGGCTGGAACTGGGTGATCTTTAAGGTCCCTTCCAACCTAAACCATTCTATGATTCTATGATTCTATGATCTCCATCATAGTCTGTAGCCAGCTCCAGCTTCCCCAGCAAACAGAACACCCCCAGTTTGAGGTGTATTTCTCTTCCTTCTCCCACTGCAAGCAAAGGCAGTTTACCTGACTCAGATTTTTCTCAAGCAGGAGAACACCAGCTTCAACACAGATACATGCTATTAGTACTGATATATGTGAGACCTTTTTAAAGGCCTGGAGAATACATATTCCATTTTGTTAGGATAAATTTAAACACAAAAGTCTAAAAAGATGAAGGAATCCAATAAACTATAATTTTTCTATCTTCTTAGTATGAGTAGAATCCACCAATGGATTACTATGGTTTTACCCTCATGCCAAAATCGGCAAATTCAGTTCCTTTAGGTCTGAATTACCTTTAGGTAATTTTGTCCTCAGTCACGTGAGGACAAAATTAATTCACACTTAAATCAATTGAATATGTATCCTGGGAGGGGAATTTTCCCAGAATATAGTATTATAACTCCAAAACCATTACAAGTTTCTGAATCTAAGTTCATGTGGCATGTACCCAAGATAAATGAAATTCAGCAACAACAACTGGAGATCCTGAATTCTCTTGTGCAGTTACTGCCTCCTACCTGCAGGCAGCCTTTACTGAACTCACTGAAAATTATTTGAGCCGTTGTCAGGCTCCAACATTGCAGAAAACAAATGAACCATCACAGTCACTGAGGAATGTGTCGTTTTGTCCCATCTTTTCTTGGGTAGTGAAAAGCATCCAAGAAGCACAAGAAAAGCAAGAAAATCACTCAAGGCCACGCTAAGAATAACACCAAAATCTCCAGCCACAGGACATGCTACATACTTGTAGTAACAAAAATATATCTGTCAATTGAAGTCACACAAGCTCATTCAAACTAAAAATTTATCACTCGCTTCGGACTCCAGCCAGGTGACAGCAAATATATCATGGAGCTGTCAACAATCTGCTAATCTTGGTGTGAAGTGTAGGAATACAAGAAGCTTAAAAATACACTGGTCCCTCAGAACCCATAAATTTTGCTGGCTCTTTCTCACATACCGCTGGGTAATAAGTCTGCTCCAGCTATTTCACTCCTACCTCCTGCAGTTAAACAGTTTTGTTGTACATGTCTATTTAGAGAATGCCAATCAGACAGATGAGGTAACAGAGATCACCCATGAGTAGATAGATAAACAAAGAGAGCCCTTCTGGTTCCTTGGTTGAGAAGAGTTACCAGTGGCAGAGTTAACTTCCCAGTCAGTACAGAAATCCCAGGATGCACACTTCTGGATTTTCCACAGGCACAGCTAGAATAATACCTCTGTCTGGAATCCCAGTCTGTCCTGCTCTTCTGAGCAGAGAAGAAAGCAAAGAGAAGCAAAGGAAGACCCTTCCTCCTCCCCCCAAACCAGAGCATACTGTCTAGGCTTGTACTGTCAAGAGGCAGTGCAAAAGGATAGCACAGTCCCATGACTTCATAGAATCACAGAATGTTAGAGGTTGGAAGCGACCTCAAAAGATCATCTCGTCCAGGCTCCCTGACAGAGCAGGATCACCTAGAGCAGATCACACTGGAATGCATTATGGAGTATCTCCAGAGACAGAGACTCTGCAACCTCCCTGGGCAGCTGGTTCCAGCGTTCTGTTACCCTCACAATGAAAAAATTCTTCCTCAGGTTCACATGGAACCTCCTATGCCTCAGCTTCCACCCATTTCCCCTGTCCTGTGTCACGGTAGGCCTAAGCAGACCAAATTAGGCTTGTACGTATCCTAGCTTGCCCGGGTATGTTTTTCTGCTCTCCCTCCTTCTGTTTTGGGGAGAGCAACTGTGTGAAAGAGGACTAAGAACCTGGAGCCACTAAGTCTGGGGTCTGCAGCCTGCCCAGATCCTTCGGTAAACAAAGTGCACAGGGTTGCCTTGTGCAAGGCTGTGTTCTGCCCAAAAAAGGGTAAAGCAAGCCTATGGCTTCACCTAATATGGCCACATCTTGAGAAGATGTGATTTGATTGCTGCCATTTGATTTGCTTTCCTGTGGCCAAAGGCCCATTAGTCTCGGGTTGTATGGATAAAAAGGAGATGAGCAGGGAGCACTGCGTGATAACTGCCTCATTGATCCTGAGCTGAGGATCTGATGCCTTCACAGCCGGCATGACACCGTGTCCAGGCTACACACAACCAGACATTCTGCCTGCACCTGAAAGCCTTCTCCCCAGATGGAAGACCTGGAGATGACACAGATCATCCAGGGAGCCAGAACCAGGTCAGAGATCGTCTGTCTCCTTTCTCCAGCACCCAGAAGCCTGGGGAAACTCCAGAGCCTCTGACAGCTACTGACAGCAACCCTGCCACAAGCTTTGGGTACTGTCAGATAATATTTTTGTGAGTAAATACCAAAAGCCTCTTGGAATCATTAATTGCCTTCTGCCATAAGCAGAAAGTTGCTCCTTGCGTCCATCTAGTGAGTAAGCAGTGTACTGACCACAAGCGGTACTCTGACCACAAAGCTTTCTCTGCCAGTTTAGTCGAGTTCAATCAATGTATATATTTACTAGTTATTTCTAGATCCTATTATAACCTGCATATAGTTTCCATAATGATGCAATAACCTGTTATTATTTTGGTGATCAGGGTGCTGAGAGTTCTGAATATTTAATATTAATAAACTATATGAATATTTTAAAAATATCATCTCGCAATAATTAATTACTCTCTTCCACTACATCCTGTCACTGGACATCACCATCACCAAGAAGAGGTGACCCCTTAGTCATTCACTTTCCAAGCTAAAAAGCCTCAGCTCCCTCAGTATCTCTTCATAAGGAAGATGTTCAACTTCCTTAATAATTTTCATGGCTCTGTGCTGGACTCTTTCAAGCAGCTCCCTGTCTTTTATGAGCTGGGGGACCCAGAACTGGACACAATACTCCAGATGAGGCCTCACTAGGGCAGAGTAGAGGGGAAAGAGAACCTTCCAGGACCTACTAACCACAGCCCTTCTAATACACCCCAGAATGGCATTAGCCTTCTTTGCCACAAGAGCATACTGCTGGCTCATGGCCATCTTCCATCCACCAGGACTCCCAAGTCCTTCTCCCCTTCCCTGCTCTCCAGCAGGTCAGTCCCCAACCTATACTGACACATGGGATTGTTCTTTCCCAGGTGCACGACTCCACACTTGCCCCTGCTGAACTTCATTAAATTTCTCCCTGCCCAACTCTCCAGCCTAAGTCTCTCTAAATGGCAGCACAACTCTCTGGTGTGGCAACCACCCCACCCAGCTTGGTGACATCAGCAAACTTCCTGACAGGTCACTCCATGCCCTCATCCAGATCATTAATGAATACATTGAACAATACTGGTCCCAGTACTGACCCCTGAGGAACTCCACTAGTTACAGGCCTCCAATTAGACTGTCCCATTGACCATCACTCTCTGATTTCTTTCCTTTAACCAGTTCCCAACTCACCTCACTACTCCATCAGCCAGACCACACCTCCTCAGTTTAGCTGTGAGAATGCTGTGACAATTTAGTAAATCAAAGTAAAGCACATTCACTGTTCTTCCATCATCTATCCACCTGGTTACATCCTCACAGAAGGTTATCAGGTTGGTGAAATATGACTTCCCCTTTCTCAAACCATGCTGACCACTCCCAATGACCTTCTTGTCTTTGATATGTCAAAGCACAGCGCTGAGGATCATCATCTTTCTCTCCATTATCTTTCTAGGGACAGAGGTGAGGCTGACCAGTCTATAGTTACCTGGGTCCTTCTTACCCCTTTTGAAGATTGGAGTGATGTTTGCTCTCCTTCAACCCCCAGGCACCTCTTCTGTCCACCATGACTTACCAAAGATGATGTTGAGTGGTCTGGCAATGACCTCCACCAGCTCCTTCAACACTCGCAGGTGGATGCCATCATTTAACTGTTTCCTAACCCAGTCCCCATCAATCAAGGAAGCCTCCTCCTTAACCTTTTCTTCCTCCATGGCCTCAAGAGCATGAAGCTCCTGAGTGCAGATGGAGACAAAGGCAGCATTCAGCAACTCTGTTTTATCCACGTCTTCTATCACCAAGGCACCCACCCCATACAGAGTTGGGCCTATATTGCCTCTAATGTTGGTTCTTCCTGCAATATATTTGAAGAAGAAGTCCTTTCTGTTGTGTTTGGCCTGCCTTGCAAGATTGAATTCCAAGGAGGCCTTAGCCTTCCTAGCAGCCTCCCTACATCCTCTGGCAACTGCCTTATACTCCTCCCAGGTGGCCAGTCCCTCCTTCCATGATCTGTGGACTTTCTTCTTCCCCTTGAATTTGTTCAGCACCTCCCTACTTAACCATGCAGGTCCCCTTCTTGATTTCCTACTCACTGGAATGCTTTGACCCTGAGCTTGGAAGAAGTATTTCTTGAATATTAACCAACCATCATGGGCCCCTTTGCCTTGTACTCTGTCCCATGCTATTTCCCCTAGAAATTGCTGGAAGAGGCCAAAGTTGGCCCTTATTCCCAATATTCAAGCTATGCCTTCGGTCACATAGATTTGGACAAAAACCTAGATCAGAGCTGGGGGAAGATCTTTTACTAAAAACACAGTAGAAGTGTCAGAGGGTATTTCCTCATTAGAGAAAAAAAAAAAAAAGGCTCATTCAAGACAATTCAAACAGGACACATTTTAGAGAGACTATAAAGAAAAATCAGACTTTCTGTGTGGTCAGCAAGCTCTCAAAGGACTACATTAGCCTGCTTAGCCTAAACACTGATACCCCTACAGATGTCAGGTGACCAGGCTGCAGAAGACAGCTTAAACCACCATTCTTTGTGCAAATTCAGTTCTTTAAATGACTTTATCTTATAGTAACTGGCCTGATGTACCTGCCATTCTTCATTTCCTACTCCAGCTACAAACTTCCATTTTGTCTCCAAAGCACTTAAACAGCATGTAATTACAACTAATTATTGATCACCAAGCGATTACTAGTTGACAAATCCAATTTTCACACTGTTATTAAGCATGACTGACTGTGGGCCAGAGAAGATAAAAAGTACCTGTGCTTAGGAACCTGCAGGTCTATAAGCTGAGTGGGACCAGCTTATAGACCTGTCCAGTTCTGGGACCCTCCATTTAAGAAAGATGTTGAGGTGCTCAAATATGTCCAGAGAAGGGCACCAAGGATGGTGAGGAGGCTGGAGCACAGAAGAGTGGCTGAGGAAGATGAGGTTGTTCAGCCTGCAGAAGAGGAGGTTCAGATAGAGAGCAATGAGGTCTCCCAACTACCTGAAAGGAGTCTGTAGCCAGGTGGGGGTTGGTCTCCTCTCCCAGGCAACCAGGGACAGAACAAGAGGACACAACCTCAAGCTGCACCAGGGCAGGTTTAGGCTGAACTTTAGGAAGAAGTTCTTCATAGAAAGATTGGCATTGGAATGGGCTGCCCAGGGAGGTGGTGGAGTCACTGTCCCTGGAGGTGTTTAAGAGGAGGCCGGATGAGGCACTTAGTGCCATGGTTTAGTACGATGGTTTGGGAGTTCCCCGTGCCCCCATACTTTGTAAAGTCACCCGGACTACGCTCAGCCGGCTGGAAGTTAAGAGATGAAGCTCTATTTACAGCTTAGCACAATGTACAGCAGATGCATACACTATATACAGGATTAGTTACAGAAATACACAAGTTAAAGGTAATACAGAAACACAACACCCCTCTCAGAAATCAGAGACCCCAGGAGGGGCTCCCAACCACCCTTCCGCCTTCTCCCCACCCCTGTACCTTACCCCAAGGTTTGCCTTACGTGCAAGGTGAGATTGGAGGATTGGCCAGGGGGGTTAGANAGTTAATTAAAAGCCATTAGGTGATAGGTTGGACTTGATGATCTCAAAGGTCTTTTCCAACCTGGTTAATTCAGTGATTCTGTGATCCTGTGGCCAGCGCTGTCACCATCACCAATATTAAACCCATCAGACTGCAGTGG
>VWZE01001176.1:43824-46383 GCA_013396675.1 Eubucco bourcierii
AGGCAGCATTCCTGCTCTGGCAGGGAGCCTGGACTTCATAATCTTTTGAGGTCCCTTCCAATCCCTAACATTCTGTGATTTAAGGAAAGAGGGGTGGGAGGAGTGAGAGGAGATAAAAGTGAAAACCCTGTTACATGCATTTTCATTTTGGGGAGCAAGACAGCATACAGGAGCACACAGCCGCTGACTACTGCTCAGGGAGCAAGGGGCCACCCCAGAATGTGTGGTGGACATCACGGCAGACACCTGCCTCTCCCCCAGAAATACCTGGGCAAGCCTGCCAGGCTGCTGGGTCTCTGGCCCTTTGCAGAGGGCTTGCTGCAGTGAGTGAACAAGATATCCTATCTCAGAGACACCTTTGAGGTGATGTGTGAGTCCATTCAGGGGGATCACTGCTGAATTTACCTTCCCACCCCAGCCAGAATACGTTTGCCAACATCAAGTCACATCCTTGCCCGAAACCGTTCCTCTCCGGATTTGCTGTTTATTTTTGCCTGGGTTTTCTGCTTCAGAGGCAGCCCAGACCCAAGTCCGCTCTGCCCTCTCCTGGTCTGCACACAGATCCCAGCCTGTGCAGCCGGCCTGGGTCCCTGTGCAGAGCCCCGGGCTCGAGAGGATACTGTGTGCTGGTCCTCTAAGGGACAGACTGAGGGGCAGAGCCCCAGCGAAGATGGGCTAGGCATCATTGTCTGGGGCACAGCCTGGATGCATGCACTGGATGACACCTCTCTGCCCAGCAAACTCACCAGCCTTAGGTTGGGTTCTTTTTTGTCCATCCCAAATACATCTGCCCTGAAAAAAAGAGCTAAAAGTCAGGAACACCCCCACGGCCCCATACACCTCACCGGAAAATGCCAGTTTGGAGTTAGAAGGGGAATTGCCTTCCTACAATCTACTGCTTGAGGTATATCACTGGAACGTGAGCAATAAAAATAGTAATTTGTGAAATGAAAGCAATGACAGACGTTTCTTGTAAAAACAACCTGAGACGTTACAGATAAAACAGCTCTACATAAATAGGCTGAGCATTAGAACTATTATCATCAACAACAGCACAGGGGACACGGCAGTTTAGCAAAGGAAGTGAAAAATAGTGGATGTGATTTAAGAGGCAGAGAGAATCTGCGCTGGCAAGTTGTAATTACTGAAGCTGAAACCCAGCCAGGATCCTGGTTGACTGCCTCTGGGCTTGTGAAATGCAACCCGGAATCTTTAAATGACCAAATAATTGAGACCTGAGTTTGTTGCCAACAAGACGCCGCCACAGCCACACCAGGACAGCTAGTCTGGCACTACAATGGTGTGCTGGTTTGAGGCTAATTGGCATGTTTTAATAGAGAAAATTACACTATAGGCTGTGGAAAGAAAACATGGTGATGTCTACTTCATTCATACAGAGGAGATCCAACCACCAACACCAGCCTTCACAGCCCTCATTGCTGCAAGTGTCTACAAGCAAAGGCTGACCTGAAAGATCTCCTTTGTGTGGTCATTTTTCTTCCCAAGGTGGTACAGCTGCAGGGTTCTTTCAAACATTCTTCAACTTCAGCACCCTGTAAGCACCTAATCTAGCCAAAGAACATCACTCATCCATTTTATGGTTCCCAGAATGCAAAGATATCTATCCAGTTTCCTAAGAAACATTAATATCAAAGTATGGCTTTCTCAGCCCAAATCATGCAAGCTGAACAAAGTTCTCCTGACGTTTTATGACAAGGTGATTAATAATACCAAGAAGAAGAATGAAATGATACCAGGTTATAAACTATTGTAAATCTTTCACTCATCCCAAGAATAATGAATGTAGATTTCTTAGGAGAGTAGCACAGATTTAAACAGAGTCATTTTAGTTTTCTTGTCAATCACAATGCTATTTATATAATAGGAGCAGCAGACAATGAACTCACTCAACCATAAAATGAGGGTGTAGCACATTCAAGGCAAGTGTAACAGCACTTTAACATTTTTTTTCTTTTAAAAAAGGGAGTAAAACCACCTCCTAAACCAGAGTTTCCAAAATTGCTGAAGAACACATTCCATCTTAACCATCATTTCTGATCACCGACCTTGCCTCTCCACCTCTCCAAGCAAGAGTCACAATGACAAGCGTTCAAGTCACCCAGACATAGCTGGACTTAGAAAACCTGAACTGAAATGACCTACTATTTTTCAAATACTTAGGTAAAAAACTTTTAGAATATCATCAAAACTGTCTGGCCTAAGCATCCACTGGACCAAAATGCACCAAACTTCCCTGGCATAGGTTATGGAGTCGTGCAGAAAGCAAATGATAACTCTTCACAAGTTGTCCTAGAAATGCTGTTAAGTCTTCAGCCCCCACCACAAGACAAAGATTATGGCCTTGTTTTACTTCTGGTTGCATGGGGGAACTCTGTACTCTTTTAGACCACAAGGCAGGCTGTCCTAGATGTTACCTCAATGCAATGATTAATAAATAATGATAATGAATTTGAACTTGTGCAACTCATACTGGCTAAATGTTCCAAAGAAAAGTGAATAATGCATGCAGAAGAGTTTGGGGTTGTTTTTGTTGTTTGA
>VWZE01001176.1:46472-80417 GCA_013396675.1 Eubucco bourcierii
GGTGGGGGGTTGGGGGGAATCAAACTCCAGTTTGAAATAAAGCCCTAATTGTCTTGGCAAAGAGGATTTAATTGTTGCAATTGCTATATCTCATACAAGGTCACTGTTTGAGGGCGTTCACAACATTGCTATTCATTTGGTATCTGCTCCATAGCAAATGAAGGACTACGGCCCCCAAGAGCATCAGTGAAATACTTCTGAAAAAGGTTTAAATTATTTTTGAAGGGTTATTAGCTTTGGTAAATGAGTCAAAAGTCATCTTATCTGAAGAGCATAGGTACTTATGCCACATTATGGAGGTAACAGCAGGAAATGCCATAATTAAGAGTCTATTACTAGTGTAACTGTGTGTCATCAAAAACAGTACCCAAAACATGACCGTTCCCTACCCATCTGTGTCCTATCTACCCACCCAGGGTTACTACTCCCCTGAACAAATTTCCCACTAATTATCAGCACTACAAAGCCAGAACACTGGCACACATGCGTGCCTTGCACACAACCAAATCCAAATCGTTTTACTGGCACGAATCCTAAGCAACTCTACGGAAGTCAATTAAATCACCCCTCTTTTCTGTGTAAGAGAGAGAAGACTTTAGCCAGGGAAACTGAAATAGAGATGGGCCACAGCCAAACTCCCAGACCCAAACCAACCCAATACTCACAATGTTTTTGGATCCTAGTTCAGATTCTCACAGTCTGCTACAGCTTCTCCCTCACCCTCTGCCATCTCCCAGGATGGGACAAACTTTTCAAACTGTCCCCAAGCATTGCTTGGTGCATTTTATCTGTCTTCCACCACACATCAGCATCAAAGTGCTCATCCTGTGGCCACTTGGCACATTTCTTGTCCAGACCCTCATTAACTTCAGCAGAAGCTTAGAAAGCCCATGAACAAGGCATCATCTATCCCACACTTCTGTTTCTCTTTCTCTCTCACTTGCTGCCTTCTAGGGCCAGTGCAATTAGAGATTGGGAGTCAGCGAAAATGCATTTGAGGATTTATTCGCTAATACCACAAAAGCTTGGGTCACACAGTAGGGAAGAAAAGCAACTAAGAAAGTTCACTTGGCAGGAACGTTTTATAAAGTGGGTGGGGGCAAAAGTGTATTTTGGTACTAGTGAGCAACATCAAAAAGAGCACAAGTGAAGCACTGAGAGACCTGCTGTAGCCATGTCTGATGGCTCAGAGTGGTAAAGATGACAAATTTGCCCCACAAACATGGGACTGCCTGAATATGGGCCTTCCAACAGCACCTTCCTCATTGGGATAGCCCTGGAAGTACAGCTGCTCTGCCCAGTTCCCCCTCTGCTGGGAGTATCCACAGAATCTCCTCAGAGATCCTAGTGACGTGTATTTTAGAGATGCTTCCTTCTGTAGGTGTGTGTAACACTCAACATGAGATGAAGCACTGCTTAGGGCAAGGGGCTTTCAAGTGGCAGACTGAAGGCTGGAAGGAAAAAAGAGATGAACCTCAACACCCAGGATTTGTTCCCTGGGCCCTGTGAATCTCAGTAAGAGCTCCTGCTGCAGTCCCTTTGTGTTAAGCAATCTTGGCCTCACTGCGTGGGGGCTTTCTGAAGCCCTGCTGGCACAAGGTATCACCTTCCTCACGCTGCTGCACTCCCCACTGCCCACACAGCCTTGGAGGGCTGGCGGCCAAATGATGAAAGAAGTGAAATAGCTTTAACTGTAAGCACCATTTGCTGTGCCTTGGGATGGCAGACTCATTTGTCACTGTTTTCTTCTCCTGCAGCTCTTTTGATTCTTCTGGGATCCAATAACTTTGTTAATATGATTTCTTTCATACCCAGGCCAAGTGCAGCATCTGGGGGACACATGGAAGCTATCTGAAGCATTAGATACCTCAACACAAAGCACAGGTCCCTACTCTGCTTTGTCCAAAACCATTTCTTAAAAATTCTTTACTGACATGAATTGTGCAGGGGGCAGAAGCACCCAAAGCATGAAGAAACACAGACAATTTTCTTGCAGTATTCTGTCTCCTGCTCTTTTAGAAAGTCCTCCCTGCACAAAGCTGCCAGCTAACCATCGCAATGGGCTTCTCATATCAGCTCATGCAAAACCTTAGGGGTAAACACAAGGACAAACACAACTTCTGTGTCAGCAGCAATATGAAGAAATTGAGATCAATGTCCTTGCTGAAAGAAATACCTCATCAGCTTCATGGGACAGTAATCTGCTTTTCACCAGGATAAAATAACAACAGTGCACGTCCCAAAACATTTATCCCAAGAAGAAAGTCAAATTCAAAGTAGACATTTTTTATACTTTCCTTTTAGTACAATTCATTACACAGTAGCAGTAACTGCTTCAACGACCCAATCACTGTTGTGTCTGACTTGTTTAAACAAGACGGTGATTTACTGCACTGCCAGCTAATGAAGAGCCCTACAAGAAGCTGATCAATGCCATCATTGTCTGGTAGCACAAAGCACGGACCACTCAGCATCTTGTCCAAAACAAAGACGCACATCTCCCCTCCAGCTTCCCACCAGGGACTCACTCGCCAGGGCACGCAGTTTGCAAAAACCCACAGCATGTCCTGAGACTCGAAAAGATCACTCAACAGGAACCTTTTCTAACCTCTGCTCCCAGCCTGAGTACAGAGGTACATCGTGATACTATGTATTTAATCCGTCGTCACCTGAAAGTGGCTTTGTGTTCATTAACACAGGGAGCTGAACACACTATCAGGCAAAATTCAGCTCCTACTTCCATCTTCGGTGGCTTTCCCTTCCCATTTTTCATCTGCACCAATGTCAATCATAACAGGGGGTAAATCGTCTGTCCCTCCCTGCAAGGCAGTAACTACAGACAGGACAGCCCCTAGCAAAAGATTTGCAGAGCAATGGCACTGCCCTGCGCAGACTGGAGAGGCTGAGCTTTCAGCAACCTCTTGGATACACCTCCTCATCTGGAGGGCTCTCCACCTGCCACACCTTCCTGTTGCATAGAGAGAATCCGAACAGATGCAACAAACCAAGGACGCCCTTTTTAGTATGGTCTTCCCCAAAATCTACTTGTCTCCTCCCCGGGCACACTCTGCATCAGAAATATTTTAAACACAGCTCATACCTTGCTCTCAGTGCACCATGCCTCATCTGCTGTCAGTGCTCCCTAGATCCGCGCCCGGCCCTGAAGCAAGCACTGAGTTGTGCAGGAGCTGCCTGGAGTTAATTAGCAGGAGCTGTCATGTCGGAGCTTTCGGAGACAGGGATCAGCCTAGGAACAAGCTTGTAGAACCCGAACCACTTAAAAATGTAAAATCTCTTCCCATTACCGTCAACAAGGCTGAGTTTGTGTCACATCACATGGTGTATTGGCACCTTCTAAATCCATGGGAAGCACTCGCTCATCGTCTCCATTTGCAGAGCACAGAAGTGTCTGCTAACATGCTGGCAGACAAGAGATTGCTGGGGCTGCTATTATGAACCTTATTTGTCCCACATGTACAAAATGATCTGATGTGTCAAAGGAAAAGCACTGCCACCAGTTACACACAGCACCGCTCACCCACTTGTAGCTTAGAACTGCAGAGACCAGATGCCTGCTAGCACACCACCTGATTTAAAACCAACAGAACTACCTCTCTGCTTTTCCACTTGTGTGCTGAGTCTGAGATATGGCAAGGTAATTTACGTAACTCTGCCACATCCTTCAGTGCTCATAGATGCAGATGGGCAGCTGAATGACAGAGCTGTGCTGCTAGCAGGACTTGAATAGAAGAAAAAGCAGGGTTTGAAAGCAAACCAAACACTTTTTCCAATGGAAAGTGGGTCCCTGTCACATTCCAGCTGCACCTGGTTTTCCCCTACCGTATAGAATCATAGAATGGTAAAGTTGGAAGGGATCTCAAAGATCACCTAGTTCCAACCCCCTGCCAGAGGCAGGGACACCTCCCACTAGTACAGGTTACTCAAGGCCTCATCCAATCTGGCCTTGAACACCTGCAGGGAGGGATCAGCCACAACCTCCCTGGTCAGCCTGTTCCAGTGCCTCACCACCCTCACTGGAAAGAACTTCCTCCTAACATCCAGTCTAAATTTCCCCTCTGCCAGTTTAAACCCATTGCCCCTTGTCCTGTCATTGCAAGACCTTGTAAATAGTCCTTCCCCAGCCTTCCTGTAGGCCCCCTTCAGATACTGGAAGACTACTATCAGGTCCCCTCGAAGCCTTCTCTTCTCCAGGCTGAAGAGCCCCAACTCTCTCAGCTTGTCCTCATAGCAGAGCTGCTCCAGCCCTCTCCTCATATATATGAAGTATTTCCAAACTGCCAAATTTTAAACTCACCTACTCAGTGAAAAACACTACTGAAATATCTCCAGGTTAAACATTTTTAATCAATCCAGTTTTTCACTTCAGTCAACCCCTCCCCTACAACTCTTAAGAGCATTTCCCTGCTTCAATAGGAGAAGAGAGCATCCCTAAGCCAGGGTTGTGGAGGCCAAGGGAATGGGCAGACAACAGAGACATTTGCCACAGCCTCCCAAACTCAGCAGCACAGCCTTCCATCACGATCTCATCCTCCTCACCACCACCTTAAAACAACGCAGTAACAAGCAGTTGTGCTCTCAGAATAAGCAGCATGTTCAGGGCCCCTTTTGCAGGACAACAGAAGTCACTGTCAGAAAATGTCTCACTTAAAAAAAAGAGTGTTTCATCACCACGAGGCTGCCATCCTGTCTGGATGGGCTTCAAAGCCAATATCCAACAACTAACGAGAGCTGCTCTCTGTCGCATGGGGCTGCTGCTCTGCCTGCTTCATTCTTGTGAAGAGTGATCTTGGACAGCTGATTATTGTAGCAGATAGTTGACCTTTATCTAAAATTCCATTAAAAAGCTTTATTGACTGCAGTCTTGCAGGGTCTTTCAGGATTCACTAGGTCATTTATTCACTGTTGGATATCCATCGGTTTTCAAGCTTTTAGGACTGGTTAAGCTCTAGGAAGGAGCTGTTTCTTTTGTCATTTTAAACTGTTTTTAAGGCTGTATGAGGGGGTAGTTTCTTTTCCTCTCCAGTGTGGCTGAGGCAGACAAGGCTATTGTAAAGCACAAGTAAAGACAGTGTTGTACAACTACTTCCAGGACGTGCTGGCTCATGCACGTGGTGCAACACAGCCATGTTCTGCCTGCAGGTACCCAGGAGAATGCCTTTTTCACTTGTCAGCAGAGATTCAGGTCTAACTATCCTATATATCCTTCTGAAGTTTGTAAATTCATACCATTGTGCCAGGCTGTCATCAGTGGAAGCCACATTGTCTGGACCATGTATCTGTCTCAAACAGAAAGAAGGAAAAGAAAAGGAGGGGGAAGAGGAAAAGAAAAGGAGGGGGAAGAGGAAAAGAAAAGGAGGGGGAAGAGGAAAAGAAATAAAAGAAATAAGAAAAAATAAAAGAAAAGTTCAACCCTTTCTGAAAGAGAATTTATAGAAATGGTTCATCCAAGGGAAAAAAAAAAAATCTGGTGACAGTTCCCCCAGGCTCTGCAGAAGTGTCCTGAAAGGATGCTACTCCCTTTCCCCCTCAGAGACTAAAAATAACCAAAAAAACCCCACACAACACAGTGGGAGGAAGGTAATGCATACATTGAATGAAGTAGGAGATCTGGGAAAAATAGTGTGAACTTGTCTTTGAAGAGTGTGTTATGATGTGTAGATATATGGGGACTGAGTTAAGGTTGCACAGACATCTCTGGCATTTCCAGACTTTGCAGTGCTCGGTATTTTCTATTGATACTACATAGCACTGTTTCATATTTCACATTTAGTTCAATGTACATTCAGAGAAAAGACAGAAAAAACAAACATTCATTCTGGTTTTATTAAAATCTTTGAGTGAAAAACAAATACTCCCAAGTTGCCAGCAAAGCTTTAATTCTGCAATTATTTCTAAATCTGAACTAGCATTTCTGGTTAATTTCAGACATGTAATTTGTTTCTCCTTTCTCAACAATTTCACTTCTGCTAAATTTTCATCCTAAAATGATGCTTCAGTTCATCAGTCATTTCTCTCCCCAGTAATAACCCAGCCCTGCTTCCCTGTTCACACAGCTTGGTTATAAGCAATGGAGGCTACATGGAGCCTCCTGCTCAGACACAGCCAAGCTGCATTCCCCAGTCTGCATGCTCTCATTTTCTATGCATTTCCAGATCTAAAACCTTCTGTTTTCTTTCCCTTGTTTGCTCTTGGCAGCTATTGGCAGGAGACATCCTCTTAATGATCTTTTTTTGGCCTTCTAGACGACTGCTCAGACTTCTACAGATCTTTCATTATTAACACAGAAGCCTTGTAAGTCAGTTTTAATGGCCTGTGCAATTTTTATTCCTTAGCAGGAGACATAACCTCCTTCATATGGATATATGTTTATTAATATAAATCCTTAATATCATTCTTCCCAGTGAGAATAATCAGTAAAAGCCAACTGCCACGTGCTACACCTTGTACTGGTTCATCCAGAAGTCAAAAAGTAATCTCTGCCCTGCAATATGTGGGGCATGGCAGGCAGAAGCAGATCATCTTTTTCCCTGAGGTTGCCTAGGCACCAAACGACAGTGAGGTCTCTCTGCACAGTCCTGCCATTCCCTTCCAGACAGAGGACTGCATTCTGACTGCCACCACTTTCATTTCCCCAGCCTGGGATTCATTACCTGGTTTCAGCCCCTTACTATTATTCCTGGAATATCTCCAATCTCTGTTTCTGTTCTGACTGGGTATAAAAGAAGGATGGGTCTTTCGTGTTAGGGACGTGCAACGAATGCCAAGGCACCCGCTTTTTGTCTGTGACTTGACAAACTGCTGTTAGTGCCCAGCCTTCATTACCAGCACATCCTCACTGATGGTTTAAATGGGAAGACCTGGGAAACGGGACAAAACTCTGCTGTTTATAAATAAAGAGTGTGTCCTGGTTCCTTTCCTATAACCGAGAGGTGATTGTCCATTTATTCCATAAAACGTTTTCCTGCTGCACAAAATGACTCCCATATTTCTTTTAAATACACCCCTTGAGTCTCAAGATGGAGTTAAATAATAACACACACCACAAAAGAAATGCAAGCCATTCCCAGGGTTGTTGGATGAGATTTCCATCCTTCTAGTTAGCCAAGAATTGTATTCTCCTGTCCCCTTTACAGCTCTCCTGTGTACATCAGGACATCTCTTCTGTTTAGAAAACACCACAAAAGTTGGTGTTGCCCCTTTGAGTCGTGATTTCCATCTTTCATTTGCTACTTTTCATCCAAGTGTTTGCTAGCAAGGAAGGCAGAGATACTTCTGGGCATCAAGAGACAAAGTGCCTGGGAACTTGTGACACTGATGAATGTGTTTGTCCTGCTGGAATCTCAAAGCTTTGCTTTTTTTTTTTTTTTTTTTTTTTTTTTTTTTTTTTTTTTTTTANTTTAAACAAGGTACCCATTAAAAAAAGACTTCAATCATGGCAACAGAGCCCATTTCACCTGCCTTTATGGTTAAACTATGTTTAGTGGCAACCCACCTAACATAACTGGCAAAATTTTATGTCCACAGATGGTAAATGTTACAGTGCAGACCAGACTGCCAAGGCCACAAATTAACCTCCAGTGTCATAAGAATTTCATTGCACACATGTATAGACCATTCAGCTGTCAATCAAGTGAGCAATATGACTGTCAGGCACAGCAAAGGCATTAAATGAACGTTTAGCCTCCAGATTCTGCCCTTTGACATATCTGGGTCCTTCAATTACACCAGGCCACACTAGGTGGATTGCAGCAGGAAGAGAAACAAAATCCCCAGGACATAGCGCAACTGGAGCTTCACCTCAACCTAAATTCTAGTTATTGAATAAAAACAGATAACCAAGGCAGTTTAAGAGCAGCAAAACCAGGACTGATGAAAAGAACTAAAAGTGATAGTTGGGACTTACATATAACCTGGACCGTTACCCTGTAAGTGACATTACTGGAAGGACAGAGATTTAACATGTAAAGATCTTTCCACACAGCGCATTGCTGAATCAAGAAACTGTTTCCAATTGCTTTTCAGTTTCCAATCTTGGTTAGGGATCCCAAGTTTTTATCGAAACAAGGAAGGATTTGCTCTCGTGCAAGAACTGAAGTCACTTTTGCTAGAAGAAAATCCTACACAAAATAAAATACTACACCACACAGCATGAAATAATAAAGAGGTGCATAAAATGGAGCATATCTGCTCTTTTGCATACTGTCAGAGGCTGGCATCAAATGCTGTGTTGAGAATGACTTGATTTTGATCTATATTCTCATAAGAGCCAGGCTGCAATTCACCCTGCTACACTTAGAACAGAAAAGATTAAAAACAATCAGTTATATTAGGAAAAAAAAAAATATATAAGTATTTCCCAGGGCAAACATTCACTTCCATGCATTTTTTTCTCTGTCGATAACGCACAGAAATTCTCTGTATATAAAAACCTTTGGGATTTTCCTGGGCATTAGCATTGAGCTGAAAAAGGGAAAGGCTGTGAAAGAAAGTGCATAAATTAGATGCAGGCACTATAGTGATTGTATTTCCCTAGGCATAACTCCCTGCCAACTGTGTAAACTTCAGCTGAATAATCTCTCCACGGGCTCCACATATGTCATTTGAAATAATCATAGCAACAGTTGCTGGTACTCTCTCCGACCTGAAGGACAGGTGAACCATCAACAGAATTGCATTTTGACTCTTACTTTCAGCATTCAACTGAAGGTTAAATAAAAATACTCACAGTTTCTGTGATGAAAAGCACAATGCAAGCAAAACCAAATAAAAGACTAGACAGGCTAGACTGGAAAGAGCTGATAGAGAATTTTCCAAAGAAATCTTTCTGGGCACATAAACCATACTGGTTTATTATAACATCTCCTGGAGATGAACTGATTCCACACACTTTTCAAAGGAAGAAATCCCCATGGAAACCTGACTGCCTTCCCAGCAGCTCCAGAGCGCTGAGATGCACACTCCACATGTCAGCAGAGCACTGCAAAGTGACTCCCACCTGGTGTATGGAGACAGGCAGATCACAGGGACCTGTGAAAGAAGACTGAGGCCTTAGCAGTAGCCAGGATCTAGTGGCTCATCCTGGGGATCCATGATGAGGCTCTCGAAGCTTTTGGGTTCTGCTTCCTTGAAACCCCAGATTAGTTACTGTGCTCAGTACTCCCAGAAACTACATCACTTTTGAAAGTAAGTGATTCAAAACTATCTCTGCAAGAAGCTTTTTATGCTTTCCTGACCACAAGAAATACCAAAAATCTACCCTCACACTGTTTATTAGAAGGTAAATGTTATTTTAGAAATACCCATGGAAAGAAAACATGCTCATCTTAGGTGGCCTCTAATGCCTAAGGAATTTTATCTGCTGTGTGGTAAAGAGAACAAAAAACAACTGAGAATTAAGAGCTGATGTTAAATCCCTGTAGAGCCTTAGGCAAATTCCTTAATCTCTCTGCTGTAGCACCAAGGATCAATACACAACTGCTTAAACCTGACTCTCCAGGAGTTTGGTCCATCCACTGACAGTGGGTGTAGGCCAAAGCCATATTTAACAGAGAAAAAACAGGCAAGTCAGGTAAAAGCAAGAATAACTTGAGTTTATAGGGAAACTCTTCCTGATCCAAACCTTTTGAAGTCTGCCTGTTTCCTGTGATATTTCTTACATATTTCTTCCTGCATAACCTGAGTAGATGGAAGTGCTCAGGGTACTGTGCACCAGTTCTTTTGCTCTGCCTGTGCACTGCACTAGGAACCACTTGTCCTGGTTCACACAGCAAACCGTAAGTTTATTAATATGCAGGTGCCATTTCACAAATGTTGAATGATTTGGAAGTGCTGCATAAGTTTTGCTGTCTGTTTTCTCCACATCTGTTCCCAAAGTGTACTTCTGTCATGTTCTGCTCCCATCCTTCTCGGATCAGAAAGTTAGAAGTAAAGCATGAATCTGTTCTGAGGCTTTCTAGTGTGGACTGAAACTCTTTCTTTCCCAAGCGTTTCGCATTCTCACAGCATATGACACTTTCCAATTACCTTTTGGCCCTTTTATTCCCCCAGTCTAGCTCACATTTCTCTCTGAATTTGGTCTCTATGCAGCTCTGAACCCACAGTCTGACAGCTAAGGACAGAACAAATATGCAGCACTAACCCTCAGGGTGGTTAGAAATGCCTGAATTCTCCTATTACAGGCAGATTCACAAGTAAAGGTCATCGGAAAGTCTCAAACCTTAAAACAAAAATGGGCCGTGCAAGAAGCAGTCAAAAGCCTGGGAAAGCAGGTTGTCCTGTCTTATAGGAAAACCAAAGACAACTTGCAGAGTTTGGATCCAACTCTTGGCTATGCTGACAACTTCCTACACGAGTTGAAGCACATCTCATTTTCTCACCTCTCGACTCCCCTCTGTACAAGGCAACAAAATAGTTCCTCTGCACACTCAACCTGTGCAGGTTGTATCCCTTGGACTTAGGAAAGCCTCTAAGAAAATTGATAAAGGAAGCTTCACCAAAGAAACAATAATCCCTCCTGCAAATAGATAGCAGCAGTTACCCTGACTGACTTGCCGAGGCATAATTTAAGAGGTGGAATTATGACTAGAAGCAAATAGAATTAAAACAAAAAAAGCAATCATACAAACATTTATAGCTCGTGCTTTAAAAACAATTCCCACGTTCCAAAAAGTGTCATCCACGCAGATAATTCAAGACTATTTATGATTTTTCCCCAGTCGGAGAGGAAACACTTAAGTTCTCTCCGAAAAACATTGAATATAACCAAAGAAATTGTATCTGACATCAATTTGTCCCTATGTGGAGATTGTTTAGCACACAGCATTTTTTAAATCTCTTACCTTAATACAAACTGGTCTGCCAGAGAGTCATCAGCCAGAGATACATGGAAGGTCACAATGTCACCTTCTCTGACTGGGTTGAGCGGTAAGCGAATAACAATATTTTCATCCAGCTTCAGCAAAGACTGTTTTAATTTGTCTTGATTTGGGTAAACAATGATGCTACCAATCCTCTCCATAGCTGACAAAGCTTTGTGTTCGTTATCTTGACCTGCATGGATATTGTTTTCCCATTTTGCATCCTCCGGAGAACATTCCCCATCTGCTGTATATAACTTATAGAAGAGCTCCACAGTAATCCCTTCCAAGGAGGCTTCTTCCTCTGAAACCAGGGGTGGAGGAGAACTGAACCAGCTTGGGGATAATTCCAGCTCTGCGACACATAATCCTAGATGACCTGTCAACCTACAGCTGGCCACAACTTCTCTAGACTCCAGGAAAGCAAACATCTTCACACAAGGCAACATCTCTGCAGAATTGTAGTCATCCCAGTCCTTCCCTGCAATATAGAACAGGGTTTGGATTTTAGGTTTGTTGGAATAGATTGAGCTGTCGATTATGTGAGATTTTAATTTCCAATTAAAAGTGAACTCGTCTGTGAAACCAAAAGATGTAGAAGTCAGCATGAGGTCCAAGGGAATAGCCTGTTCAACAGAAAAGGGTCCATACGTGGCATTTAGGAAAGGTGGTAGTCTGGCTTTATATATAAAGAATGAATCCACCCTAGACTGCAAACTGGAGTTCCTCATGATATCCTGGTTGGCTTCTTTGAGGAAGAAGAAAACATCAGCGTTGAAGATGTCATAGCTTGCGGGGAGGTATGTTGGCAGGTTGGAAAATCTCTGTATGCTGTCCATGATCCCTCCTCGGCTCTCCACCACTGCAGTCCAAAGATAAAAGGAAAGAGAAAGTCAACTCTAGTGTTTGCTTCGCATGCCCCTTGTTTTTTCTCTAAAGCAATGTATTACCAGAGATCAATACTGTTAGCCACAAATACAGAACAATCTGACATGGGGACCATGGAAGAACAGTGTTGGCTCCAAGCTGATACACTGAAAACATCTCATAGCATCAACTCTACAGCTCCCTTTGCACCTTCCCCAATCTAGTATCTACTTGAAAACCATTAATCAAGCACTGGCTAACACAAGGAGGAGATTGATTGGCCAGATTAAATCTAAGTTGCAAAACTTTTCACTGATTGATTGTTCTTGGTCCCTTTATTACCAGATCAAACTTAGGCCTTTTTCTCAGCCATGTTTCACTACACATAAGCAACTGGCATATTGAACATGTAGGCAGCAAAGCAGACTTCCTTCAGTCTGACGTGGCTAAGCCACAATGCCCTCTGGGGTTGCAAATCTACATTCGCTCCCAATCCACACAATTGAATCATATAATTATTTTGGTTGGAAGAAACCTTTAAGATCGTTGGGGCTAACTACCAACCTAAGACCACCATAGCCACTAAACTATGTCTCAAAGTGCCATTTCTTGAATGCTTTCAGGAATGATGACTCCACTACCTCCCTGGACAGCTTGCACCAATATCTGACCACTCTTTCAGCACAGAAAGTTGTCCTAATATCCAATCTAAGTCTCCTCTGGCACAATTTCAGGTCATTTTCTCTTGTTGTATCCTGACAATTTGGTCAACAATTTGGAAATTAGCAGCAAACTGGTAAGCTTTATGTTCTTGAAACTTTTCACAACAGACACAAAAAACAACAACAAAAAAAAGTTTGATAGGGAGGAGTGAAACTGAGTGGAGGAGATAAATTCTTTACATGCAGGAGATTCACAGATGCTTAGAAGCTTTTTTTTTTTTCCTTTTTTTGTTTGTTTTGTTTTTTGTTTGGTTTTGTTTGTTTGTTGGTTTGGGATTTTTTTTGTTTAATTCCAGAAGAAAATGAAACACATTTGGAAAACACAACTGTTTCTCTACAACACAATGGTCAATCCTCCAGCCAGCACTGAGTCATTTTTTCCAGGCAAGAAAATATTCCAGAGGGAGGGAGGGATCAAACAGACATCTTTAGTTTGGGCCAATCTCCAATTAATAGTGAGATATATTCAATCTGGGCTGCAATTCTACCAGAAAGAAAAGGTGGAGCTTTCAAACTAGCAGTTCATAGGCTCCGACAGAAAGCCAGGGAATGCAAGCTCCTGGGACTGCAACAGAAGAAATAAACAGAAACCAAATGAATTAAAATGAAGCAGTTCCACAATGCACAGAGATAACAAAGGAGCAATGACAGATCCTAAGGTCAAAGCTCTTGTTGTCTCTCGCTGAGGCTTAGCAGCGATTTTACCATTTGTCAGGTCTGGGGAGAGCAGATACACAATGCAACAACTGCAGAAACAATTACACCTGTTACAAGCCAGATGACTCAGATATTTGCAGCCACAATTTAGCACAGATACAAGCTCTAATATTTAAGCTGTTTTTTTTCAGGTTGTGTATTTTTAAAGCCTACACTTATCAAAGACACATTCTAGGGCAAATCTCATCCATTTGACTTTGCTCCATTCACTCTCAGATGAAATTCTGCTCACTTCTTTTCAATGTTTTGGTATTACCTATACTTATTTAAATGCTTCTACCTGCACCACAATACTTCTGCCTTTGCTTTTGCTGTATATTACATTGAGTTAAGGTTTTTTTCTGCAGACATTGAAATATTCTTTGTGGGAACAAGTAAATATGTGAAAAAATACAAATAAATTTTAAAAAACCAAAACACACACATTACTAAAAAATTCTCAGCTGAGAATAACACCAGTAGTCTCCTCTCTCCTTACTCCACATATAAGATCAGATCAGGGTTTCCTGTCAGCTCCACAAGCAAACACAATTGGCCCATTTGGGTATCCTCTCATTTCTTATGCTCGTGTGTAAACATCTCAACCCATCTCTCATAACACACCAGTGCAGGCAACACCTTCCCCCAGATGCAGGCAGTCACAGAACCAAGCACCCTGATGAAAGGCAGAAACTCAGAAGATGAGAAACATTCCCCTCTCTTCCCTGTGCAAGCACTGGCCTGAGCCATCCTGCAATGGCATCATAGCTCACGCACAGGACAACCAGGGCTAAGTGGTGACAATTGTCTTTAGTCCTTCCCTTTGATGTCTCTTTCTGTTCAGATGAACACTGGGTAGCCGGCACACTCCCTGCAGCATGCAGAAAGCACCAGCTCTGCTTCTCCATGGGAAGAGTGTGAGCAGCTACAAGGAATACTGGAAAGAAGGCAGAAGGAATCTCTCCAGTCAAAAGGTTAACCAAGGTAGAAGCAGTGTAAGGGTGTCGTGGTAGGCCTAAGCAGGCCAAATTAGGCTTGTACATATCCTGGCTTGCCCAGGCATATTTTTCTGTTCCTCCTTCTTCTGTTTTGGGGAGAGCAACCATGGGAAAGAGGACAAAGAATCTGGAGCTACTAAGTCTGGGGTCTGTGGCCTGCCCAGACCCTACAGTAAACAAGGTGCACACAGTTGCCTTGTGCAAGGCCCGTGTTCTGCCCAAAAAAGGGTAAAACAAGCCTATGGCTTCACCTAATATGGTGAATCTTGGCTGACTGCCGTTTGATTGACTATCCTGTGTCCAAAGGCCCCTTAATCTCGGGCTGTATGAATATAAAGGGACGAGCCTCTGCTATTGCATCTGTGCCTGCTGCCTCATTGATCCTGAGCTGTGTGGGACCCCAGCGAAGCAAGATCAGGCTCTGATACCTCCACGCATTTGGCCTGCACAGCCAGCGTGACACCCTGCTGAGACTGCACACCGCAAGACATCTCACCTACACATGAGAGCCTGCTGCCAAGAGAGCCAAGGCCAGGTCAGAGATTGTCTCCTTTCCTCAGCACCCAGAATTCTGGGGAAACTTCAAAGCTTCTAAAGGCTACCAACAGCAACCCCGCCGTGAGCCTTGAGTACTGTCAGATAATATTTTTGTGAGTAAATACCAAAAACCTCTTGGCATCATTAATTGCCTTCTGCCACAAGCAGAAAGTTGCTCCTTGCATCCATCACGTGAGCAAGCAGTGTACTGACCACAAGCAGTACACTGACCACAAGCAGTACACTGACCACAAAGCTTTCTCTGCCAGTTTAATCGAGTTCAATTAATGTATATATTTACTAGTTATTTCTAGATCCTGATATAACCTGCATATAGTTTCCATAATGATGCAGAACTTGTTGTTATTATTATTTTGGTGATAGGGGTGCCGTGAGTTCTGAATATTTAATATTAATACACTATATTAATATTTTTTAAATATAATTTCACAGTAATTATTTATCCCTTCCGGCTACAAAGGGGCAGGAGCTACAGGTATGATAGACACTGCGGAAGGCAATGGGCTGCTGTGCAGCAGAGATGGACGTTGCTGCCCATTATCACTGGGCACCAAAGGCTGCACAAGGNTCCATAATGATGCAGAACTTGTTGTTATTATTATTTTGGTGATAGGGGTGCCGTGAGTTCTGAATATTTAATATTAATACACTATATTAATATTTTTTAAATATAATTTCACAGTAATTATTTATCCCTTCCGGCTACAAAGGGGCAGGAGATACAGGTATGATAGACACTGCGGAAGGCAATGGGCTGCTGTGCAGCAGAGATGGACGTTGCTGCCCATTATCACTGGGCACCAAAGGCTGCACAAGGCAAGGAACCCACAACAACCCATAGCAGGGGCAAATGCAAAGAGCAGAAGGTGGTGATCATCATTTAGCAGAAATCAGGCAACACCTTGCTATTGCCTTCCATGCTGCTCTGAAGGAGCTCCCAATGTTTCTATCCCACCACCGGACAACGAAACACTCAGGAAACATTGCAGGTCAAACCTCACCCTGCTCATAGCAGGAGGAGCAGGGAGAAAGAAGATCAATGCCAATTCTAGAACCAAAGTCACCATGGGATGTTTTAGCAGCTCTATTACTGCTTTGCTATTTATAGAGCACCCCGACATGGCATGGCTTGCCAGGGTGTTGTGAAATTGCACAACTCCATCACTGAAAGTGAATTTTGCTCCTGCGAAAACTAAGGTAGAAAAGGGAGGAAGGGTGTTGATCCTTTGCTGGGAAGCCAAATGCAGACAAGCACCTTTCTGGATTAATTATAGATAAGAGACTACATTTGAAAGCAATACTTTAGAGAAGTTACTTTTGTCCTAAAAATTGTGCAGCTGAGTGGTTAAGCAAAGGACACACAGCTGCAAGACTACCCTCTCATTTCCAGGACAAGAGATCAAATTTGCCTTCTCCCAAAGCACACCAGATTGCAAAGGAGATTTAAACTGTCAGAGTTCCGGAGCCTAAGGAAGAACCAGAAATGAAGCAAAGCTTAAATGCATTTGTGTTTACATTATGTGACTTTCCCTTCACTTCATGTAGATACTTTATCTCTCTGAAACAGTGATTTACAGGAGGTTTAGAAGGTATGTTTTTCGCTTTCCTCCATTTCATTTCAGTGGCAACATTCAGTGCCTCTTCTCAGAACTGACACAAGGACTAGGATATCAGCCTGCTGTAACTCAAACGAAATGAGACACAAATTTTGGCTGAAAGCTTATATGGCAAGCCATAAACACCAGTAGACAGGGCTGAGCTTTGTCCTAGAACCAACCCGCAACAAAATATGATATCTGAATTTAGCAGCATTTTATGACACTGTGGGAACATCTAAAAAAGAAATACTTCATATGATGGCAGGCCAGCACCCCGCCTTTTTAATTCAGCACATCAGCACCACAGCATCCATCTCCTTACAGTAACAATCAGAAACAGGGCACATTTTCAGCTTTCTGGTGAGCGACAAAGCACCTGCTCTTTTAATAAGGACTCCAGCAAGATCAAAAGAGGGTAGAACAGTAGATTAGAATGTGGGTTAGTCCAAATTATGATATAAAAGAGAGCAAGAGTTGAAGAAAAGTAAATGGAGGCCAAATGGGCATCTCCAGAGCCCAGTGTTATCTGTAAGGCTGAACATAGCGAGACTGCTGTGGTGTCAGGGACATTGAGGGGACACTTACAGAAACAACAGATTGTTGGACATGACTTGAGAGACTCAGCTTGCATTTCTAAAGTAACTTTTACCTTACAATGGTTTTCAGCAGGTGCATTGCCCCTTTTAAAACACTTACTTGGACTAGACAAATATCAAGACCTCTAGAGCAACAGGTCAGCTTGTGAAATCTCAGTGCTCACATTTGATGCCAGGACCTCTCTGCAGAGCTAAGCCTTATAGTCAGTTCATCCTGCAAACTCAGAGTGCAGATGGAGAGAAAACACCCATCTGATGTTTCTGAAGAACAGAGAGAAGAAAGGAAGCCACCAGTCACATAACCAACCATGCAATACAACACACTAGGGAGATGCCCCTTCCTGGTCCTTACTCTGACCCACTCAGACCTCAACCAAAGCTTCCTCTCTGATAATTGATACGTTTTTATTCAACCATAAAATTATCCATCACTTTTGGTTTTAATCTCACTTGATCCTGGACTGATGCCACAAAAAGCAGCACAGGAGTAAGGTGCATGCAAAGGCATAGCTGTAGATCACACTGTGCAATAATAATCTGCTACTGGTGTAACTCACTATGAGATCCAAGTTACTTTTCTTAGATTTCATACATTTTAATAAGAAGCAAAACAAGTACCCAACTAGAAGGTAGTGGTGGCGGTGGCAGGTCAGCATTAAAAACTAATGTATCTATGTTAAGCTGTAGTAAGAGGGAGGTCTTTAAAATTCATCATTTTAGAACTAAAAATAACTCCCAATGGAGCATAAATCCAGAATTCACATCTAAATCTTCCCTCTGCTTTAGCTAACTGCTTAGCAGGAGCCCAGCCTTCCATACACCCTCAGCAGCTCTGAAGTTGGAGGTGCAAAAAACAGGAAGGGTTTACAGTTGCAACTTTTCCCCAATCCTTTTTTCTCCAAAACCAAACAAGAAAACCAATCCTGCACCTGTGGAAAAACTGTGAAAACGTTAAACTTCATCTTTCCTGCAGCATCATCAGACTGTACATCATCACACAGACACTCCTCTTTGTAAAAGAGGAATCATTTCAAGTAATGTGGTGCCAGTAAGTGCTATGATGTTATCCATGACTCATACAGAAGCAATCAATGGCTTGTCTGTATAGAAGAAAAATCACCAGCCCTTCCCACCAGCCCTCACTAAAGACCATAAAGACCAAACTACACATGTACATTATTCTACTATAAAAATGGCTCTATTCATAATAATTATTTTGCTCTGGGAATGCAGGCATTATCCTTGAATAAAAACACACTGTATCCCAGAATACTGTGTCTACAAAAGGAAAGCTATTCTGGAACTGATAAATTATAAGAGAATAATTAATTCTGGACCAGCTGTGTGGGTCACTTTCTCTCGTACATGCCAGGGGTGAGACCTGGTGCTGTCTAAGGAATCGAGCTGTGAGAGGTTGTGCAAGGTGATGTGGCCTAGTTACAGCTGGGGAAACTCTGACTCTTACTCCTGGCAGGAGGAAAATGAGGAGGATGTGAACACAGTGTAAGTTTAGACCTCATTTGAGTACTATAAGCAGGGTAAATTTGGGCCGTGTGAGGATTTAAGGAGCTCTGATGAACACCCGCCTCATGCTCTCCCTGACTCATTCAAAATTCAATAAAATTACCACGTAAGAAGGATGTTGCTGTTTACTTCCCACATTCAGAGTCCATCCTGTTAGTCATCTCAGTTTTACATTAAGGAGGAAAAGCAGGAGAAAAGCCTTCACCCTCCATAGTCCCACTGAAGAACAACTTCCATCACCTATCATTCAAAATGAAGCCTTACTCCTTTAGTGCTTGAGATAGTTACACAGCAAACCACAGTGGCAGGGAAAAAAATATATCTGTAATAATAAACAGTATTTTGAACTGTAACAGGATAATTTGAAGATCTAAATGACACTGCAAGAACGAACTATGATGAATTCCCAATATTTTTTTAACATTAAACTTAGCTCAGAAGCTGTCAACATATAAACAGTTGTAGCATGAGAAAAGATGACAGGATCCCTTTAAGCATTTCTCATTCTCCCTTCTTCTTATCCTGATTTGATGTAAGGATAGAACTTGATGTAGGACTCACAACTAGTTTACAGGCCTTGATTATATATTTGTGGAGACAGAGGCTTTGCAAAACATTGCTAGTCAGGAAGCTTATTTTGAAAGACCAGAGGAAGGATGCAATTAGAGGGGAGAAGAGAAAAAAAAAAAAAAAAAAAAAAAAAAAAAAAAAGGGAAAAAAAGGGGGAGGGGAAAACAGAGGTGTATTTAATCCAAACATCTAAAACTGAAGAGAGGTAAATTAACTTCTGCAAGCTTAGGACAACATTTCACATGCCTATCTTCAAATGTCTTAAACTTCTATTACCCAGGCTTCATTCTATTACCCAGGCTTCACTGCAGCTACATGTCCTGGCCACCCTCTGTGGGAGTCAGCCCATCTCATGACAGACAGTACACACTCCAACCTCCCCTTGGCATAAAGCACAGAAAAGGTATCTCCAGAATCCATTCTTCCTCTCCTGGACACATATCTTAGGGGCGATAAATCACTCTTGGGAAGATCCTGCTCCTATCCATTAACTTGAGTGTGGCCAGCACAGACCTACATGCTGGAGTTTTAGGTGTTTATGGTCAAAAGAATCCTAGCTCATCACATCAGACTGTTCTCTCTTCACTAAAGCTTTTCTTCCAACACTGTATGCCTATGTTTGCCCATCACCCCTCTTCCAAAAAGCTTCAGTCCAATATCTTTTGTCTACCAAAATACATTTCAGTGCAAAATTAAGTTGTGCATATAAATGAAACCCTTGATCAGGCCACAAGTTCAGTAATAAAAGGCATTATTGTCTTTCAAAACAAGTCAAGTTCTTTGCCTGCTTACAGCTGCCAAAAAAAAATTCAGTTGGATGTGGAAGTTTCTGAGTTGATGCTTCCTGGAGTTTTTAGTTTGCAATCATTTTGCAGTCACCCATACTAAAAGCCACACATACAGCAAGGCCACCTACAGATAGTAATAAAACCATACTGTCTGAAAGGCTGCTTATAAATCTTATTAAAGTAATCCCTTCCCTGAACCCAGATTATTACATTCACCTTTATGGTAGAATAAAAATTAATTTTCTCAGCTATAATAAGTGTATGATAAGAAAGCATCACTTGGGACTAAATAAAGATTATAATTAACTCCAACTGAATAAATCTAAATTTAGCTTGGGCTAGCAATTTGTTTTCATACATTTTCCTCTACGACTGAGTGAATAGGTACAGCAGGATTAGCATCTCATGCCAGTTCCAGCACTGCTGGCACAGAAAGGAACGAGGCAGAGTGTAATCCAATACCCAAAGGGCCTGAAGATTAATTCAAGGTTCTCTATCAGCATAAGTTTGGAAAACTGGAGAAAAACAAAAAGGCTCAAAAGTGCCATTAGTCTGGCAAGGAAATCATGTGAAGTGTTGGGCTCCAGAGAGCATACTGCTCGCTGCACTCCCTAAATCAGCGTTATGCAAAGACAGGACCTCTGCCGCTGGCTGCTGAGAGCCTGCCGAGGGAAAATGTCCTCTGTGCCTGTCTGACCTTACTCTTTCTGACTATCTGCTTCTGGGTGCTATCAGAACAGGCTGCTGGGCCAGATGAGTCTGTGATCTGACCTGATTGAGCCAGCTCCCTCATCTGTGACACCTCAGAGGTGATCCCTAAAGCAACTGCAAAACGAGACAGCACAGCGTTACACAAGCACATGCAAACATGCAACACAAAACTGGGTAAAGTAAATGTATCAAACAAATATACAAAGTGTACCCTGCTTTCATTTTTTCTTTAATTAGTTGAAAATAAGACCCCTTAGAGCAGCACCATACCCAGCAGATTGGAGGTTTCTTGGTTTTGCTCAAGAAAATGCAGCTCTACTTACAAAAGATTGAGGAACTGCCTTGTTAAGCCACTATCTCATTCTGTGGGAATATGATTGTTAACAACTTCATTACTGGGAAGGAGGAGTTTAGGCTTGCTTATCAAAATAGGCCACATCTTTATCCTAGCCAGGGAATAGCATGCAACATGAGCAACAGCACTGTGCCCCTTGCTCTGTTCTCCATGCTAGCCCATGCAGACATTGGATTTGCCTGCTTAAGAAAATGTTATCAGGTATAAAACATAGTTGAATGACAGTCACTACAGCACAATGCTTCTCCAGGCAGACAGGTTCATTCCAAAGACTCAAGTTCTTTATCTTACACAGTCTGAAACAAGCAAAGAGTTTTTTAGGATGAAATGAAAGTGTCTCTTAGGATAAAAAACAAGTATGTATGCAATGCACTATACCACTGTAATAACTTAAATTCACTTCTCATGAGAGTTTAACTTCCCTAGACAAAGATCCTCCTGTTGTGCAGGCACCATTATTTCTTTTTGAGAACTCTCAGACTTGAGCACAATTCCTGCCCAAATAGGAAAATGTTCAAATTATGCTGTCCAAACTTAAGGAATGGAAATTCCTCCTCAAGCATTAATGCTGGCTGTTACAGCGGTATTTGTCGCAGCTTCTAAGCCAAAGATCCAGCATCTCTCTAGATTATGAAGTAGAAATTTTATTCTGCTGGAGAGAAGAGAGAGATTCCCTTTCCTCCAAATGTTACCATCATGTCAAAGCCTGGAAGGCCCTGAGATACAAAACATTAAATCTGTGCCATCTGTAACTGTAGGAAGGCTATTTCAGGTAAGTTTTAGAGGCTTTTATTGCTCCCTCTGAACCTTGTACAGCAGGAAGCATGGTAACTAAGGCATCTGGTTTTATGGGTTGGAGTAATAGAAAAAATAGTCACAATAAAGAATTTTTTTAAAACTCTCTAAACATCCCTAAAACAGCTTTTCTTGAAACATACTGGGATGTTTTCACCATCTGTGAGTAACGTGCCCATCCCAATACCACATAAAATCTTTATGTCATCACGTTTTCTATTTACTCCTCTCCACCTCACTCTCACATGCTTGCTTCTGGCCAACGACTTTGTTCCTAAAAACATTTATTCAAATGTGTCTCTTAGAAAGTGCTGGGAGCTAGATAAAATATACTGACATAGCACTACCTTTGGTTGTGCAAAAGCACTATGTGGTCCCACCTATGGCCTGTACAAAGCACAAGATAACTGTCCCCAGGGTAGGTGCTCGTGGTTTCCCAGGGCCAGTGAGTTCTTGTCCAACCTCTGGAGTCTAACGCAGCCTTTCCATTAAGGAGAAGGGGAAAATTCTAATGGGTGAAAGACACAGAATAAATAGTAAAGGTGAGCCTATAACATGAACAAGGAGAGAGGACAGTGACACTCCCTCTCCAAAAGCCAAGCAGAAACAAAATGAGATATTCACAGGGTTTTTACCGTGAGTCTCCACCATTCATCCCCAGCTCCTGCCTTCTCTGACAGAGCCAGTACAAGTATTTGAAGAACTAAGATCTTCCAGACCAGAAGGAAGCTTTCCCACAGACCACATTCAGCACAACCTGTGCCAGCTCAGTGCAGGTAACTGACAAAGCTGCTTTAACTGCCTAAATCTGAGTGCAGGGTGGGTGTCCAAGAGATGAAATGTCCCATGAGTTTTCTCATTTAATGTGGCTGTTGCAATTTCTCAGGTTGCTCTGCTGGGCTGATCACTGGCCTAACTTGCCATTTTAGTTCCGTTCAGAGCTGTTGATATGGCAGTTAAAAGTCACAGGCTGCTCTTGGCAAGTTTCTCTGCATCTCTCATACAACAGCAAAGGGGAAATTGCCCTGCCAGTTACAATTAGAGGCATTATTAGCACAGTGGCTAAAGGTCACAAATTCATCAGATGAAAGAACTGGATGACATAGCCAATATTGCAAGCTCAACTGAAGTTTAAAGACACCTGAGTAATCAAGGAGGGTTTCTATTCTGGTTACCTGGAGGTGAGAGACAAAGCGCTAACACCATGCACACACACACCAAGCACACAGGGGCTTTGCATGACCTGCTGCTCGGTGGGCAGAAACCACATGAACAGAAGCCATGACCACAGCCTGCCTCAAGGTGCCTCCACCAGGGATGAGGACTTCCTAAAATGTCTTTCTCCCTTCCAGATACTCCTCAGTCCTTCTTGGCCAGAAGTGGAGAAGCCAAAATTAATGAAAACCAGGACACCAGCAACTTGGGAAGAACAATTTGTGTACCCAGGGAAGGACATCTGGGTGTGGGTCAGTTGAAAGACACAGCCACCCCAGCTGAAGTTGAACCAGGTGAAAGTCTCAGGAGCCACAGCAGGACTGCTGGACCTCTCATTCAGCTTCCCATCACACAACACTAGCCCTGGCATTGCTACTTATCCCTGTCCAGAGTTGGTGCTTCCATCTGCCAGCATTGCAAAGCCCTGTGCATCCCTCCTGACACCTGACACATAAGGGTTGTCACAGCTACTGTAGGTTCACATTGCTAAATAGGAGGTTAGAAAGGCCTTCCTGTGACTGTTACCCAAAGCAAAACTCATTTTTCTTCAGCGATATTTCATAACAGAAAATGAGTATTTGTATGGGAGTGCGGGGATATATCGTCCAAACAGCAGTAAGGCCTTACAAGGAAAACACAGTCACTAAGGGCACCAAGAGACTGCAAGAGTAAATCTCTTAAATATATGCTCTAAACTATTAGTCAACTGTGAAATATTTGTATTCGGTGTCAAAATATCTGTCACACAAAGCCAAGAGACTGACAGGAGAAAGGCCAGGATTTATGCTAGCTGGGGTCTATCTGTCACAGAGATAGGAAAGCTGAGAGAGAGTCCTTTTATTAAAATCACTCTCCCACTGCAGATATTGATCTAAGCAGCTAAGGTTGAATAGCAAAATGCATCCCCATCTCTCACAAAATTACTAACTGGTTCGGCAGTAAAGGACTAGAGTAAATGCCCTCACAAGCCCAACAAATGGCATCCCAAAAAGTAGGGAACAAAAGGTGCCAGTGTAAACAACACCCAGTGACGCCATGGCACAGCTGTCTTCCAGAACCCAGAATGTCCGTCTCAATTCCACTTAGCAAGTTTTCAGGAAGCCTCTTTTGCTTCCCAATTCACTAACACATGTTGCCATTACTCTCAGTTCGAGCTGGCCACTTAAAACAATACAAGCAAACAGTGCTGGCTGCATTTCTCATGTTCCCATTGTAAGGTGCAAATGCTCTTGCAAAAGGATCTTTCTCTAAATCTGCTCCAAGTCTTCCTCTAAGCAGCAATAACAACTTCTACCCCAGTCTGGGCTTCATCCCTCCCTAGCAGTTCTCCCCTCAGTTCCTGGAGGACCTGAATCTTGACTGCATTTTCCTTTGCAAACTCCAGTTTGTGACTGCAGGCAACAGCCTTGAGATTAACACCTAAAGGCAAAATGAAGCAAAATAACTTAAGGTTCTGTATAGTGCAGACTTCCTACATCCCTGGTTACACAGGTAAAGAAATTCACTGCATTTCTGATTCTCCCCACAGAAGCTTCTGCCTTTGGTGTTACTGAAAAATTCTTTACATCAGCCAGAAATCAGAGGACACAAATATGCTGGGAGCAAATTCACCAAAGGCACTGTCAGAAAGCAGTGTGGTCGGTCCAAAGCCTTTCTCTGGAGCAATGGGCTTTCAATGAATTCTTCATCCTCTTGTTTCCAAGCTTGCAAAGGAAACAAGCTCCAAGCTGATGGGCCCGAACAGCCACAGGAAAACGCAAAAGCAGCTTATGATAAAACCCCTGTAAAGTTATTAAGAACACAGATATGTCTTGAATGCACAGAAAATCCTCTGTCTTACCAGCACTCATCCATATCCCACTGCGACTGTAATCCCAGGAAGAGTATACGCCACGCACAGCCCCGCTGTGGGACCGTGATAAAACAAAGCGGGATGCAGAGACACGCCAAGCAAAACCCAGCACCAGCCCCGCAGCTCTGCCTGGGAGCAGTTCTCATTTCGCTCCCCATTACTGTTGGATTTCTCTTCCAGATAGCGACTCTGACTACACATGCTGATTTTTGGGACTGTCAACAACCCGGATGGTTACATTCCTGGTTTAATCTTCGCAGTGCCTAGGTCTGTGGAAAGAAGGCAGCTTTCATTGAGGTTGCCCCACTGAACTCCGAAGGTGTTGCCTCCTCCAACAGGATTTGTGCCCCCAGCCTGCAAACACGCACACAGCTACATCAAGTCTGTGTGCAGGTTCACTAAGTCTGAGAGTTTTCCCATTGGGAGATTTAAGCACAAGTTACCGTGTTTCAGGACAGAGACCTGTGAGGCCACTCAACCTTTTAGCTGCTTCAGAAAGAACTCCATAGCCTTACAGATTCATCACTGTTAGTTCAGAGATACCTGCACCTTTTTCCTCTCCACCCAATCTTCAGCCTGCACTTTGCATTGCTCTCACAACCAACATCACACTAACCAGACTCCCACAGCAATATGTGCTCTCTGACTCTCATAAGAGAAACCACACAGGATTTCTCCTGCAGTTCGGATACCATTAAGTTACCAATTTCGGCCTGCCTCTAGAGAAACAGCTCACAGAAACGTGACTCTTTCTAATGACAGGGAGGTGGGATTTTTTTTTTCACCCATCCAAAACCTCTAGAACAAAACTTTCTGCTTTCTCTCAGATTCCTTTGCTTAATTCAACATGTTATTTTCGGAATGACAACAGCCTCCAGCAACTCCATTAATTCATTACAGAGTAAAAGAGCTTTGCATTCCTAGGTGATTCCTGACCTCCTCCCCTGCTCCCTTGCTTATTGAAACAGTCCTGCTCGAGCACATCGGTTTCTCAGAAGAAAGCCTAATTTCTCATGCCCCAGTGCACTATTTTACACTATGAATACACATTTGACATATTTTACAAATTCAGGGAGGATGCTGTCAGAACGGACAAAGTAACCACCCCCCGGTACTGCTTTTCTCTTACTACAGTGATCAAAGGCTGCAGCTTGTCATTCACACATGGAGAACAGCTCCTCTTGGGGAGAGGAAAAGGAGCCTGCAGCTCCACCCAGGACTTCTTGGGTGTTTGTTTCTTTTTCTGCTGCCGATTAGCAATTTAGAGTTCAATTTTCTAAGCACAAGGAAAATTCCCAATAGCTCTGGAGGAGGCAGTTCAAGGAGATCTTGTCAAAATATTGGTGCATGCGTTTGTGTGTGTGTGTGTGTGTGTGCGCAGAAAGTGAAACCTTATTCTGGCTTTCATACTGCACCAAATATGCTCATAGACAATTATTAACTTAGAGGAAAACAATAAAAATTCTCAGGCAAAAAAACCAAAGTCAAATGAGGTCATGCTTGCTGTGCGGTTCACTTGTGTCAATAAATTAAGGTAATGAAAGATAATGAGCACTAGTTGACAGCGTTTTCAAACTCTTCAAGAGTCAAGAGAAGTAAATTAGATCAGATTTGAGACTGCCTGAGCAGGCAAAAAGATAGATCCAATTCTTTTGTCAATGACAAGGCAATTATAAAATTGAGAAAGGGTCACAGGACATCACCATCATAGGTCAACACAGCACACTAGCTGGAAAACTGCAGGTCACACAACATGATTAGTTTAGGATGATGATTAGTTTAAGCCAGTGCCTTCACCAGAGCAGGAAGTGCTCGACTACCACAATAAATTACCCCAAGGGTGTGAATTGGATGCACGCTGATTTATAGCACTGTTTCTCAATTTACCTTATTACCTCTGAATTGAAACAATTCACTGACAGCAATCTGCAGCTGCTAAGAATAAAGACTGAGGATTGTGAGATCTGAAAAGTCTGGGGAAAACCTTTCCGACCACAAGTGTTGGTGCATAGGGTTATTCTGTAGCAGTAGTTGTCAGCTGTTTCAGAGAAAATGAACCATTTAAGAAAGAGGAACTGAATTCGGACCAGTGCAGAGGTTAGAAATACAAACAGCTGCCCCTTGCTCCTCTGAGACACTTTTTACATGAACACAAATCCACAGGGCCAGTTTCTGGCTGGGATAAGACCCCATAAATCCAATGAGACCTCATCAACACTGATCTCATCTATGTACCTCTGAATGAAGAGCCTGTCATGCTCCTGCCATAGGCAAAAACATTGCTCTACCCAAGGCCCTGCAAACTCACACCTACAGCTGCCTCAGCTCTCCAAAGAGCCAGCTCGGGAGTTTGCACATGTGACAGACAGCAGTCAGGCAATGGAATGGCATAGCAGGGCACTTGTTCAGTCTGAGGATGCATCTCCATCACAGCTCAACATCAGCATTTGCCCATATCAAGCTGCTGTAACAGGCAGTGAAAGGGAACAGCAAAAAGTTGTGTTCATCTTCTGCTTGCTGGCATCCCCTGTGAACCTTTCTGTGGAAACATCACGAGTGTAGTTCAAGTTTGAGTCAATCCAAGTTCAAGTCATACCTTATTACATCCAGTACTGCTCACCTACTCATAGCCTGGAGAATAACATTCTGCAGAAACTCAGCACACAGCTCACCTAAGCTCTCTGCTGCATCCGGTGTTTAGAACTAGAGCTGAGCACATAATTCACACTGCATAATTTATCCACGGGATTTAGCCCATGGAGCATTCAAAGTAGATAATTTCTTCATACTTATTTATCTTTTTAGAAAATTCAGTCAACAACTTCTCAACTTCACCAAAAAAAAGGAAAAAAAAATGTTATGAACCTCTGGCTTGAGCTCTCAGCTAGCTTTGATCAGTCAGAGTAATTCACCCCTTTTTCAGTCTTCTACATTTGACTGTTCTTGTTTCCTGAAAATGTGTGCAAGCGCTAAATCTCAAACATGCTATTCTAACATTTGGATTCCATCATCCCAGAGATAACATATAATCCTATAATGATAAGTAATAAATTAACATTTAATCTCATATCAGAGAGTTCAAAGGGATCACAGCCAGTTGGTGCTAAAATAGCATTTGCTAAGGGCTCAAGAGTGGGAGCCCAAGACAAGAAGTGAACAAGATCCGAGCTCTCTGACACTTTGGCTTGGCACAACAGATTGGCAAGGAAATGATCAGATAAACCACTGATATGAAGGGGTCCATGGCAAAAAACCAACTGGCCTGGACCCCGCCACAGACTCTTCAGTCCATCCAGCATGGAGGAAGGGAAGATTTCCCATTTCAGAGCTAACAAGCAGGTAAGGTCATCTTCACGCAGCGCAGCACAGAGCACTTAATTTGGTGCTTGATGTCCTGTTTGTCAAGGTGCGGAGAGATCACAAGACTGGGAACAAGCATCCAGACTGGCTTTGAGCTTTCTCCAGCTGCAGAGATCCACTCCCACCCTCTCTTTTTACTCCCAGCCCTACTTCAAGCCCATGCAGAACGGATTAAAAGTATGTACAGCTGCAACACAAATAATCATTTGCCACTTTGTCGCCCATTCACACACCTTCACACACAGCACTAATGCACCAACCACTGCACAATCTTCATTAATAATGGCAGCTATTAATGAAGTTTTCTCCATAGAGGCTTACTCAACAAATGCACACAGTGGCTCTGGTTCATTTCTCTTGAAGACAGTTGCAATTAAAAGCCCCTGGCAGAAGATGCGGCCTCCCAAATTATACCTGTCACCAAGGGCTGCTGGCGAAAAGAGCAGAAAGAAAACCCTACTCCCCAAAGTCCCTCCAACTTCTACCATGCCAAGATTTCACTGCTAGGGTAATAGGATAAGAACTGTCTTTATTTTCCCAGGTGCTTCATGTGCTGCTTCCAATGTCCCAGCTATGGCCTATGGCATGCTATATTTTTCTGGAAATCTGCAGCCCCAGCACTTAATCCTTGCTCATGGGCAGCAGCAGTAAGAAAAACTTGACATCAGCCAGATGCAGGTCCTTTCTCTGAATCCAAAGACACACTTCATTCCATCTCAGACTGGAATACACTAAAAAAAGTGTCAGGTAGCAAAAAAAGTCAAGAATCCATCCATCCTTCGAGGGGACCTGATAGTAGCCTTCCAGTATCTGAAGGGGGCCTACAGGAAGGCTGGGGAAAGATTATTTACAAGGTCCTGCAATGACAGGACAAGGGGCAATGGGCTTAAACTGGCAGAGGGGAGATTTAGACTGGATGTTAGGAGGAAGTTCTTTACAGCAAGGTTGGTGAGGCACTGGAACAGGTTGCCCAGGGAGGTCGTGGCTGCTCCCTCCCTGGAGGCGTTCAAGGCCAGACTGGATGAGGTCTTGAGTAACCTGTACTAGTGGGAAGTGTCCCTGCCTATGGCAGGGAGTTGGAACTAGATGATCCTTGAGGTCCCTTCCAACCTTACCATTCTATGATCACAGACACAAACAGTATTAAAAAAAAGAAAATACTATCAAGCCTCTTTACTAGTTTTCAGTGAAGACGTATCAACCTTACTGCCAAATTAGCTAGAAAGTAAAGGAAGTTTAAAAAAAAAAAAAAAGAGAGAGAGAGACTTAGAGTAGCCAATAAAAATGTACAGTAAACTGAATTTCACAACTCCAGACACCGATCACAGTTCTGTATCTGGAAATAAATAAATTTTTTAAATAACCAAAAAATCCAAAGTGTTATGGAGTTATCTTTGCTCTAGCATATAGCACACAATTCTATTACCCTTTCTGGATTAGCCAAATGAAGATCAATATATCTATAAAACTCAATGACATGTTAATGCAAACCTTAAAAAAGATAAAATGCCTTTTATCTCAGTCTTAGGAAAACCTAATAAAGAATTAACAGTCCATGAAGCCATGGAATTTCACTCAAGGCTTTACTTTATGCCAGGACTTCCTACTCCATTAATTTTTAACAGACAGGTTTCCCCAGGCTTTGGGACATGTTGGTACAATTGTACATTGTCATTAAAATTGATCCTATAATTTCCTTTGGAGATGGGAAGGGAATTGGGTTGTAGTATGTAGACTTAAAATACAGACAATACCCACAATGGATCAGAAATATAAATCTGGAGCAAGTGTTAAGTAAACATATAAAAAAAAAAAAAAAGGCAGAATAATATTCATTTTGATCAATTATAACCATTTGACAACTAATGAATTTATGAGCTAAAACCTTCACCTGCAGGATGAGCACTTTGGATCAGAGCTCATTTGTAACATCAGCGCTTCAAATTTATAGCAGGAGCAACTGCCAGGAATCTACTAACACAGCACTAGAGGCTGAATCTTTAAAGGGCTACAATCACATATTAGCCTAGGATTTCATTTAAGATTGGTCTTCAGAATTAACAAGCCTTCAGTCACTCCCATGGGCTGTGCTGAGGTTGAGATCCATAAAGCCAGACACCCCTCCAGGCGGGGTGGGAAACTGATCTCATCCAAGTTCCCAACTCTATTTGTTTCTACTGACAAACGCACAGCAGCAACACCAGAAATTTCAAACGTCAGTAGCTAAAACCAAACTAAATCCAATATTTCTGCACACATTTAGAAGTTGCTTGCTGCTCTCGAACGAGCCTGAATACCTGCAGCCTCCACTGATACTAAAGCAGATGCAGATGCTTCCCACTTCTGTTAGCTGAGATGGGATTGACTTGGATGCCAAATCCTTTTAGATACCTGCAGCTAAAGACTATCTCAACGACATCCATCAGCAGCACTAGGTTGTTTTCCTAGTGAGAATGTCCCAATAGCAGGAGAGGCACAACACAGAGCCCAACCTCATACACTCCCTTGATAGATTTTGGTCTTGTGAATCAGGGCAGGAGAAAGGAGAGAGCTGCAGGCAAGCAGGAGAGGCACAACACAGAGCCCAACCTCATACACTCCCTTGATAGATTTTGGTCTTGTGAATCAGGGCAGGAGAAAGGAGAGAGCTGCAGGCAAGCAGGAGAGGCACAACACAGAGCCCAACCTCATACACTCCCTTGATAGATTTTGGTCTTGTGAATCAGGGCAGGAGAAAGGAGAGAGCTGTAGGCAGGGAAAACAGTCCCTAGCAAAAGCAGGCAGCAACAGTCCAGTGGAGTAGTGGAGTGAGCAAACAGGAGGTGGAAAGAGCAGGAATGAAGCTTGACTGTAAAAAGATTGACAACTGGGGGGGGGGGAATCATAAATCATTTTTCCACAAAGCTAAAACCACTTTGAAGCCTTTCTCTCCCTCCTGGGATGGAGATGTCCTGCCCTTAACCTAAGCCAGGTAGGGAGCAAGGCTTTTCACTCTAGGAGGTCCCAATGGCACAGCATCCTTCCAGGGAGCTAAATCTTTCCAGACACCACAGGTCTTGAGCACTATTTACACCAGGTCATCTGGGACCCTCCTCACTTCCCTTTCCACCTCTGCTTCTCCCCCTGCTTTGGGAGAACAGCTGTTTCTCCTAAGCACTCTGAGATTAATTATTCTTGGTTCTTCTCCTACACAGTGCCTTGATCAGGAAAATGTATTTGGATAACTTAGGCAGCATATTTATCTGATGGTCTTAACATCTGCCTGAGCATAAAAATAAACATCTGACTGATGAGAAGCCTCGTGCCAGCTGGGTGCAGACTGCCCTCTGCAAAATTTACCAGCCTTCTTCTGGTGCCTTGAACCTCATGACAAGAAGTCTGAGTCTCTCTTCCTTCCTACTTGAAGCCAAAGTGCAAAACCAAGCATGGGACATCAAGAGGAGAAGACATCCTCTTCAATCACTACATGGGGACCATGGTGTGTTCAGCTCTGAAGCACAACTATTGCCTGCTTCATGCCAGTCAGCTGTGTCAGCAAGAAGATAAGACACAAATACTTAATTCAGGACAAGAAGAGGACCAATCACACCAGGAAGGGAAATCCACACCAAGACCTCCATTTCTACACTCTCACCCGAAGGTGCCACTGAGTTTATGCATGCACTATCACCACCCACACAGTCTTGTCTCCACATTTCAGCTGAGACTGAGGAGTGGAATGACTCAGTTGCCCTGTCATGAGAGTACAGAAGCAGGCTTACGTACAGAGTCAATGGCATTTCTGCCTCTCCACAAAAATGTTGTGTATGGAATATCAACTCCAGATGAATCCCACACTGCAAATCCATTTGTTGGCTAAAAGAAAAAAAAAAAGAAAAAAAAACACCAAAAACAAACAAACCAACCAACAAAAGAACAACACACAACTTATTTTGTCATCTTTACTCACCCAACATATCATACACATTAAGATCACCAAGGTGGGATGCTAAATTAATCAACAGGAAGCACTGCTTCCCAAAGGCAGCCTATTCTGGATCTATTCCTGACCAATCTTCCAGGAATGCTCTGCCACTCTTACTGATACAGAAAATCTGTGAAAACTGCAATCAAAAGAAAATACTGCTCTGTGCAGAGGGGCTCAGATCACCAACCTTTGTTGCCTGACATTAAAAACTCCATCACCAGACACAAAACCTGCCAGAGTCCCTTCTGAGAGTCATTGTTTTTAAGAATTGTTATAAAATTCTATAAAAGCCTGTTGCCAGCTTCGAAAAAGCAAATGAAGAGTAGGAAAATAAAGACTGACTCAACATAAAGAAAAAAAAAAAATCTAGCTCTTCCTTTTCAGACACACCCTTTGAACCTCACCATCTCCATTGAATTTTAGATGAAACTTAGAGGCAAACATTTACAGGCACCAGACTGTAAGTGACCCTCCCTTTTGATATCACCATCCTAGCCTTCGGTTCAAGGCTGAGTGAGACAGAAACATGAAGAGGGAGCCTGAATTAGCTCAGGAGGGGGAACGTGTCAATCAAAGCTGCTAATGCAAGACCACAACAAAACTCCAGTTTAACCTCAGCAGTGACCACCTGTCATAATGTGCCACTTTGACTGCTCGTCAGCAACCTGCCTTGAAGAATAAGGATGCTGCAGAAGTGTTTATGAAACTCGGTGAGGAAAAATGCACCTGTCTGCTAGGCATCCATCAAGACTTCCCAAAGTCTGCAACCAAATGAATTCTCAATAAGTTCCAGTGAGTTATGGAGAAGAAAAATTACAGTATTCAGGATTAATACAAATACAAGCTTCACAATGCTCCCCTATGTACCTGGCACATCATTTCTCAACGAAAAATAATAGAGCACTTCTTGCATAACCACATCTGACTAGGGCACAAGGTTGCACACAGAGACCACGTGTCTTCCTTCACAACCAGCTCCAAGGACGTTGGGCTGTCAAACACATTCACAGAGGCTCTACAGTACAGCTGGGAAGGCAGGAATGCAAGGTCTACGCACCAGTGAGCTCCCCAGCATGTGTCCACAGAAACTGAAGGTATGTGTGAGGATACCAGTCCAGAAGAGGTAACATGCTTCCTTCTCTGGATGGCTCCTCCCCCTCCAAATGCGTTCCTCTGTGAACTATCCTTGGGGATCCTGCCTTTGCAGGGGAGTTGGACTCAATCTCTGGAGTTCACTTCCAACCTCTAAGGTTCTGTGATTTCTGTGATGCTTTTCTTGGCTCACACATGGATTGGTCTTCACCTCTTCACACCTGGAGGGGTACAGGTGTTTAACCAGACCCTTGACAGAATCACAGAATTAACCAGGTTGGAAAAGACCTTCCAGATCATCGAGTTCAACCTAACACCTTCTAATTAACTAAACCATGGCACTAAGTGCCTCATCCAGTCTCCTTTTAAACACCTCCATGGTAGCCCATTCCAATGCCAACCACTCTCTCTGTGATGAACTTCTTCCTAACATCCTGCCTAAACCTGCCCTGGCACAGCTTGAGGCTGTGTCTCTTGTTCTGTCACTGACTGCCTGGGAGAAGAGATCAACCCCCATAAACATGGGCTGCAAGTAGTTCTTGTCTCAAGCAATTTAGTTACATCTACACAGCCCTAGAGCTCGCCCTGTTTTCCCCATAACACTTGTGCCTTAGATACCTGAACATTAAGAGCTGCAGGATTTGCAAGAGATTATCATCTTTTAAACAGAATGTGTTTATAGTTTTCTTCAGGAATATTAGTTTTCAGAAATGCTGTGTATTTATTCATGCAGTTAATTGGATAGATTGTAATAAAAAACAAAAATATCTGTTCCTCCTTCTAAGTGTAGGAGTGGGGGGGGGG